>LPNX010441958.1:259189-283702 GCA_001517045.1 Pseudotsuga menziesii
TAGCCTTTGGATTTAGGGAATGGGGAAGGTGAAAAGTCACTCTCAAGATATAAGAGAGAGCCTGGGGTAGTGTGCAAGACAAGTTGAAGAAAAGCATTTCCAAGAGTGAGCATTTGGCTGAGTTATTTGCAGAAAGAGAGGGAGCTGCAATTTTTCTCAAGTGGGCACGAATCCCAAGGCGCTAGGCACATTTCCCAAGTCATTTAGTTTTTGTTGAGTTGTACTGTTCTGTACAGTCTGTACGGTACAGCAGTGGCACAAATTTTGAGAAAAAAAATTGGGCACGATTTTCGAGAAGAGAAAAAAATATTTTGGGCATGGAAATCCATACAGTCTGCTAGGCACAAAAATCGAGGTGGACATAGAAATCGAGAAATCTAGTACAGTCATTAATGCTGAAATAAATGTTGTTGTAAATTAATTTTCTACGTGATAAATGCTGCAATAAAATTTCTCTTGTACCAGTTCTCCCCGAGGTGGAGTTTTTCCAAGGTCACATTGACCAAATTTCTGTTGTTTTATGGGTTTATCAGTCTGCTGTTTTTTTATGTGTATTTCCGCTACTACAAACTTAGTTTCAGTGTTTCAGCTTATTGGTTTGTTGATTTAAATGCATGACAAGTGTTTTTTTATTAATGACATGTCTAAGTCTGAAATCTGGGCAAACTAAGTGTTTGACAAAAGTCTGAAATTTTTGTCAATATATCTACATGGTATCAGAGTTGAGGCTCTGAGATTACAACTAATTGTGGGGACAGCAGTAGTATTGAGTTGCTGGGCAAGGGTTATTGTTGTCTTTTTTAAAAACTTGTGTGTTGGAGAAACCTTATCTGGATGTGACTTGCAGGTGGTGGGGAAGAGTGAAGATATTGTTCTTTTAGTGGTCTATTTTTTCTTTGATAGTAGAGATGGTTGCATGCATCAGATATGAGGATCGGTTGGATGGTATGTCCAACTACTTGCAGTGGAAAGTCAGGATGACTGTTGTTCTCAAGGAAAACAGACTATGGACCATAGTTAGCACCATGGTAACTCCTCCTGCTGATACTGATCCTATTGCTTTGGATATTCATGAGGTAAAAGATGCCAAAGCCCAAAGATTGATTCTGGATGGTATAAAGGACCACCTTATTCCACATGTAGCTGAGAAGAAGACTGCTTACAATATGTGAACTACATTGAACGGCTTGTATGAGGCTAAGAATGAGAACCGGATAATGGCTCTCAAGGAAAATTTGCAGGGAACCAAGATGGACATGGGTGAGAGTGTAGCTTCTTTTCTTACCCGGGTGGCCCAGATAAAACATGAGCTAGCTGTAATTGGAGAAGTCTGTTGTCCGCCGATTGCACACCAGCAGCAGAAATCTTCCGAAAGCTGTCTCCTCACTTGAGAAAGTGGGAGAGGTGTGACCTTGGGGACAAGCACAGAGCTAGGTACTGTCACCTACTCCTAGCTCCTCCGTTTAGGCTAACTCCTAACGAAGCCAAGGGGGGTAGTCCCTAACAAAGAGTTTTCTATGGCTCAATGTTTAAGTTAAGTTTTGGATGTTTTGGATGCGAATGGGTGTTGTTTAGGAGTTATTGTGACTTAAAATGATTAATATTAAGGGGATGATGATTAATTAAAGCAATCCACGTTGCTAACAAGAGATCACACATATAAGCAAAGATTCCAGACTTATAACTTAAGCATTCAAATATAATCAATTGAAATGGACCATAGACAGTTGATCAAGATAGAAAATTAATCAAATATAACAAAGGACCAGTGCCTTATGGAGTCAAATAAGCGCGTGAAATAAAGTCTAGGAATTTAAGCTAGTGAGTATTAGGTTTTGCAAGTGCTCTTGGTAGATTTTAAGAGTTTTTTGTTTGTGATCTTCACTTATGGTGGCTGGATGTCCTAACCGGTAATACCTTCAGTGGCTCCATTCGAAGACATGACGGACCTATCTGGGGTCAAAGGTAAGTGTTCAATAACTTAACTACCAGTGCCCAGATTAGGTAGCCCGGCGCCCACACTTGGAATTTGCCCACATGCCTCGGTATTTATCGAACAACGCCGGTGCGTTGGTTATGGGGAAAAGTTTTAGTTAAGTTCCTCTTATGGGGTTTAGAGATCCAATGCCGTTTCTAGGTATTCCGATCGAAGATCGGTCAGAGCATACTCCGGCAATGAGGGAAGGGGGTTAATTGATTAAAGGGGTGTGAGTTGGGAATTTTATTAAGTTAATTAATTAAAACTCTCCGACAGAGAGCGCTCTTGACCTTGTCTTATGACAGTGGTTCAAGAGACTTAGCTAATCTAGATAAACTAATGTAGGGGTTATGCAAACCTAAGATGCTCTCCGATAGAGAGTGCTCTTGACTTGTGTTTCTGCAAGTTCAAGAGTCTTACTTATGAAAATTAATTGATTAAACAAGCACAAGATGAAATTAGTTGATTGGACTCTCCTACAGAGAGCACTCTTGATCCACCTTATGGTGTGATTCAAGAGATTTGCACAGTTGATTTACTTAGAAAGATAAACAATTAAAAGAACTGAGTAATCAACTTAATAAAAAAGTGATGAATTGACAATTAGTATTCTAAGATTAATAAGCAAATCTAATTTAAGCATGAACAAGTAAACATAACACAATCCTCCCCAAATGGGGGAGGATGAGAGTGGGGACTTAAAAACCCCACTCAAGCACAAGATCTTTATTAAACTTTATTGCAATATGCCTTAAGGATTTTAATCTTTGAAATGACTTTTCCAATGAAAACAAAGTAACTCTACAATTATTAAAACTTGTAAAAAGGAGAGTGCTTCTTTTTTGGCTTTGGATCCTTGTCTTTGGATCTAGCTCTGCTTGCTCTTTCTTGTTTGGTTTCGCTTTTGATTCACCTATGAATAAGAGATCTAAACAAGGACTAGTGAGAGTGTTAGGCAACCAAATTTAACCTGTGACTCGAAAAAATTAAGTGGATGAGAAGATAAGTGCCTTATGAGATGAAACAGGAGATCAAAACAATGGAATGAGACCCAAAATCAAAACTTGGAAAGGAAGGCAAGCTCACCATTTTTTATGTAAAATGCACAATTTTTGGCGAAACAACTTGAGATTTTTTGTGAATTTAAAATTAAAGATTTTTTAACATTTTAGGCTAATTTTCAGAATCTGGAAAATAGCAGAAAATTGCAGAAAATCAGTAAAAGAAAAACAACAAGTACAAAATGGCACGCTTTTCGAGAAAAAAGTCAAAAAAAAATTTAAAAAAATTTGAAAATTTTGAAAATTTTCTGATTTTTTAATGAATTTACAGAATTTAGAATTAACAGAAAAAAGTCAAAATCAGTCCAAAAAACAGCGAGCTTGAAATGGCACGCTTTTCGAGAAAAAGTCAAAAAATTTAAAAAAAAAATTTGGAAAATTTCTTATTTTTTAATGAATTTCCAGAATTTAGAATTAATGAAAAATACAGAAAACCAGCAAGCCCAAAAAATGGAAAATTTGCACGTTTTTCGAGAAAACTCGTGCACGTTTTCCAAGGCAAAAAGAAAGCTGGATTTGAAAAGGAAATGAAACTAGATCTTTAAAAATGGACTTTTAGAAAGATGGATCTAGCTTTGAAAAAGTAGATCTAAGGCTAGAAAGCCTAGATCTATCTTAGTAGAAGCCAAGCAAGCTTAAAATAAAGATTTGAATGACTTGATAACTTCTACAAAAGTGGAAAAGAGGTAAGATAGAACCTTGAAAATAGAGATCCACTTGTAGCAATCAAAGTAACCAGGTGTATTGTTTAATCTTTGTTGATGGAAGGAAGGAGAAACCCTGACTGTTGTATTTCTTTCTTGGATTGAGAAGCGCTTAGGAGAACCTGTAAAACGAAGGAATTAGATGAAAATAACCACCGATTCATGAAGAAGAGCTTGATCTTTAAGCTTGTCCTTCACCTTTGATGATCTCTACAAAACCCTTGAAAACAAAATTAAATCGGAACAAAATACTCATAAACTAGATTGTTAGCCCTTCAAGAGTATATATTGAATAATGATTTAATAATTGAAAAAGAGAAGGGTAGGAGAGGTATCACCAAAAGACGGTGTGAATCCACAATTCCAATAGCTCATACATAGACCTCCAAAGTCACAACTTTATTCCAATCTTTAAACAAATATTACAATAATTTTGACAGAGTGTTCATACCCAAAATCTCCATCCCAATAGAGCTGAAAGAGCCTCTATTTAACAAATGAGAGAGTGCTAAAACCCTAAAACCAAAAAACCAACCCTAACCAGCTTAGCCACCTAACAAAGAGCCTAGACCTAAACCGGAGAACCGAGAGTGAGGGGAGGCCTCCACCCAGGCAAGGCGCCCCCACTCCAAACCTGTGTACTGAAAACAAGCCAAGGATGAGGCCACTTGTGTGATGTAGGTAAGCTCATCCTTAGGTCTGGCTGGAGCCTCCGTTAGGTTTCGGAAGCCCACTGATGGTGTAAGCTTCAGTCTTCACCTCGATCAAATCACCGGACCAATGAGAGCTCTCCATCTCATCTTTAGCTGGAGATGACATGTCTGATAACTGATAATAAATTAATTGCTCTCTTAATGATGACTGAAGCTGAGTTATGATAACTCCAATCATCATAAGTGTTCCATGAGATGTCATTTAGCCTTTTACTTTACTAAATTTGGATTAATTTGGAGAGCTTTAGTTTTCTCCAAAATAATCATGTTTTTTTAATAAAAATCATTTTTTTTACTAAAAATCATTTTTTACGCAAAACTGACTTTTTTGAGTAAAAATGCATTATGTGTCTGATTGCTGATCTAAAAGCTGGTTCTGACTGGCTGGCTGATCAAGAATGATTTTTGGCTTAAGGTTAGAGCCTTCAATCACTGAATTCTGAGTCCGGATCATGAACGGGTTTTTTCCATTTAATTTATGGAAAAATTAACCCAAAAAACTTAGGAAAATTAATTAAAAATTAAAAAATAATTTTTCACTGTTCGAAAAAGATTTTTTCGAATTTTTTTTTGTGTCCAGATGACTTAGGACATGACCATGATCTATCTAAATAATGTCTAGTAGGCTTATAACACTCGGTCTCTAATAACCCCCCAAGGCCCAGAATTCAACATCGGGCATTCTAACTTTGGAGGAAGCGGGAGAAAACCTCGTCAATTATACTCGGCTGAAGGCAAAGCATAATTGTCAGGGGCAAAAAACTCCCTGGAATACCCTATTTGCAATTCTACGTCTTAGGAGACCGAACCACTCAAAAATATCCTACTAGCACATTTTATTACAAACCCCATGGGGCCATGGTCAAAATAATTCAAATATAAAGGTGACTAGCCAATATTGGCTAGATAAGCAGACGGATCAACTGATACACTGAAGTCAGACTTTGAACAAGTCTGTCAATCGGCGGCTCCTCAGGTAACCCAACTATGGTACAGAAAAGTTGGTAACAAAGTCATTTCTGATTCTGAGTTAGTGAGGATAGCCTTGAAAGGCTTCGCTAAGGAATGGGAAGTCTTTGTGAAGTGTGTGGTTGCTCGAGAAAACCTTCCAGATTGAAGCAGATTATGGGATGATTTCACTCAAGAGGAGATTCGGGAAGGATCTCAAGGCAGTGGATAGAAGGAGGGTGCTAGTGAAGAGAATGTTTCTCTTTCTGCTAAGAGCACGAAAAATTCCAAGGACTTGAGCAAAGTTCGATGTTTTGCTTGCAGCCAGGATGGACACTTTGCTTCTCAGTGTCCTGAGAAGAAGAAGGAGGAGGAGGAGGAAGATACAGTTGTTGCAGCTACAATAGAAGAAGAGGACTTTGCGAGAAGATTCGAGAAGGAATTCTCGTTGTTCTCCCTTATTTCTAGTGCTGGCAGCAATGGAGTAGTTCAGAATGGTACTTGGTATGTTTACAATGAAGCCTCACGTCATATGACTAGAAGAGGGCATATATTCTGTATCATTTTTTAGACTGGTCCTAACCGGCTCGTTCAGTCAGAAGGGGGGCATGCACGTGCAGTGCGAGGAGTTGGAAAAGTCAGATTCTAACTTAGTCATGGAGGATACATTGACCAGGATGGGGTCATCTTTGTTCTAGGGATGAGGGTAAACTTGCTTTCGGTCTCAGCCTTAGAAGATGCAGGGTATTCGACATTGTTCCGGAGGGGACATGTGTGCATTTTTTTTAGATAGAGATGATCTAGGACATGTTTATATATACTCGGAGAAAGCAGGACTGATTGATCCACAGTTGATTGGTGATCGGTTCGGTGAGCTATACAAGTTTAGTGCACAGCCCACGGTTGATGAATCGGACGAGGAGCAGGAGGCTCCTGAGGCTACAATGGCGCCAAGGGCACAGCCTCGAGTTCTGATGGAAGAGAGGGAGTCTCTTCTAAGTACTGGCAGGAGGCTCAGCCAGCATGAGCGAACCAATGGTCAAGAGTGGGGAATTGATTCTCCTAGGAGCTCAAGGTTCAGGGTGGTTGCTAGAAGGTTATCTTCAGATTCGAGTTCAGTGCAGGTTGTAGCGTTGGTTCCAGGTTCAGAGGGAGCTCCTACAGCAAACGATGTGATGGATTTGAGGACGGGACCTATTGATGATGGCAGTGAGTACCTCCCTCGCTAGGAACGAGTGTTAGAGATTTAGCTCTGGAGGCACTCTGCATGTTTTTGTCTTGTATGCAAAAGTGACCATGCACTAGCTAGGCTACTTTACTTTGTAATGTTGTTTTATAAAGTTTAAAGTGACTCTTATGTAAATGGTACTTTTTATAAAGTATTCCCTTGCTTTAATTTTATAATGTGAATTTATACAATAAAGTGCACTTGTTTCATAAAGTAAATGTGACTTTATTAAAATTAAATGTATCCGCTTTTGGGGGGAAAGTTTCTTAACCCTTAAAGTTTAATTTCCGCTGCTACAGACTTAGTTTCGATGTTTCAGCTTGTTGGGTTGTTGATTTAAATGCATGAGAAGTGTTTTTTTATTAATGACATGTCTAAGTCTGAAATCTGGGCAAACTAAGTGTTTGACAAAAGTCTGAAATTTTTGTCAATATTTCTACAATACATTTTAGGTATATTACAACAATAGGTACAACACTAATTTCCAGCTTACACAATTCAATTAGATACGATAAGATAATTTACTAATGGGACTATTTGGTACCATTATGTCAATACAAACTAGGAGCACTAAGGCGGCTCCTATAAAAGCGAGATGTAGAAAGAAAAGTATGACTCTAACCTAAATACCAAAAGCCAAGCTCTAAGGATGGAGAGCTGATCTAGAAAGGAGATGTACAAAGAAAATGCACCTAGGATCTGTAATACAAGAGGTTTAAGTCTGTCATGGTTCACTAGAACCATCTCTCTTAACATCTGAGACCAAACGGGGGAAGCTCAAAATAGAACTCTATCTAGAGGAAGAGCTAAAAGAGGAGCTAGACTAGGTGATGCACTGCTTCCTAAAGTGGGGGGCCTATCACTGTGAGCTGGATGAAATCATCTAACTGTTGGTATAGAGCCAAGGCTGGTCATGCCATCGAGGTCTAACAAAAGTGGAGGTGGTCCTTTGCATTCAAGGTGATCTGGGGTCAGAAACAGTACTACCATCCATTTTTTTTGGAGCCCCTATGTAATACCCCAAACTGATATTTTCTACTTTTGTATTGGCTTGTTGATGTAGTTATTGTTTGATTACGACTTTTTGACATAAAATATATTTGCACGTACATGAACAATGTTGCATGGTATTACATGAACCCCCAAAAAATAAGTAATTCAAATATACAATGTAAACAAACTCAAAACTCAAGCATGAACGTACCAATGAATTATACTTGACCAGTGGAACAAGATAGTAGAGACATGCATGCCATTCATAGGTCTAGGTCAAAAAATGTGTTTCCCCTCTTGATCAATTCACCCATGCAAGGAAACGCGCCCTCCTTTGTCTTGAAATTAATGATATATGCTCTGTAAAAATGATGTTGGATCCAATAATCAGCATAAGGCTCATAGTATCCCTCTTAGTTGAATGGATGATTCATGCAAGTCATGTGGCAACTTCTAGTTAAGATATGGGATACCCTCTCTGTGTACAATTCGCCCATGCAATAATACGCCCTTCTTTTGATGATAGATCACAATTACTAGCTTCGGAATAATGGTGATGTGATCAATAAGCAGCAAAATGATCAACAATGGATCGCTCAAGGAGTTAGATAGATATTTGATCTTCAGGATGGCTCGATAATTCATCTTAGGTAGATTTGCTAGAGACCCTTGCACCCTCAATGGTGTGATCACCCTTGTGCCTTTGATAGAATAGTTGCTTCAATAAATACTGTGTAACCTGTGAAATATTGTGATAGATTAGGATGATCTATCCCCGGAAGTGACTAGAGCAAATAGATTTTGCTGCTGAAATACACTTGTTAGCCAAGAACTATGCCCTCAACCCCAAATCGCCTTCAGAGCTCTGGAACCTGTTTCTCAAAAGTGAATAATAACATACGCATGAGTAAGGATTCGATTTTCCTTCTTTTATTGAGTTGAAATTGCATGTACTTGATTTTGCATGCATACACTTAAATGACGTATGTCGCATGCAAATTGAGTTATGGCCTGAATGCTCTGCATGTCAATTGATACCTGCCCCGTTGGCCCTCTTTCATCTACTGATGACTTAATCTCACTGCTTAAGATATCTTTTTATTCCAAGTGGCATCAATCCTCAGTCAATTCCCTACTTGTCAGTACCTACTCGGACCTATGGGAATCAAATAGGTTAGTGGAATTGGTTCTCGGTGCTTAAGTAGAAGAGGACATTACAATCCTCCTGTAATGTACAAACTTGGAGATTTGGCACGCTAACTCAGACAACTTAGCAATCCGCAGGGTAGGTGACTCAAAACTAGGATTTTGACCAAGGTTTGGGGTTATTGTGATTTCAAAACAAGAGAAGGGATTATGTTCAGCTTAAGATCCTATGCACAATGAACTAGGACCTTTATGGTTTCAAAATCAACGAGGATCAAGTTTACTCCTAGGCACCCCAGCATATGCAAACTAAATCCTTTGCTTCATACATCCTGACAACCAATAGAAGTGTATTTTAGACTATGAGAGGCTTAGAGACATAAAATATCAATCAATGAACTCTTGAGATTCGCTCCAGCAAGTTTGAGAGAGTACTGAGAAGGTTTAAGAGGCAAACTAGTAAAAATGAATTCTAGGACTGGTCAACTAGTTTGACTTCATGATTAACCAAATAGTGCAAGGAGGTCTCAATTTCTCAATTTCAGGAATGGGATGAGTTAAATGACTTGTTATGAACAGCAAGAAGTGGAAGAATCGAATTTGGAGTTATTATGAAGCATTCATGACTCAAACACTGAAACTAGTTCAATTCAGATGCATAGGCGCGCACAATAGGAAATAGATCAAACTTTTATTGATTTGCAGCAAGAAAATAAATATCATAGGTATGATATAACATTAATGACAACCTTCGGAGGCTGAATTACATCAAGAAGTGATCACGAGAATAGAAGAGAAGAAGAGAGAATTTTCCATGAAAAGACACTAGGAAAATATGAAGATTCGAACTAGAAGGCTTCTTCAATCACTACAACTAGCTTGAACTTCACTGGATCTGATCATAGGACTTGCAATAAGCTCAATGATGAAAACTGGATGTCCTCATCCTCACAGTACAAGCATGAGGCACATCTCCCATCTTGGACTAGGGGCACATCTCCCAAGTCTAGAGTAGCACAATTCTCTCAGATCAATTCACAAATTGTCAAAAGATGTGAAAGTGATGCCCTATCCTTCTTTTATAGACCAATTTGGATTCAAGGTTGAATTTACTCTTCAAGTGGTCCACTTTCCTCAACCAATGTGCCCTCATGAGTGGATAGAAACTTGCTTTGCTTTCCAAGCTTTTTTTTCTTGTTGCCTTCACTCCTTTATCCAGCTTTATTGCTTTATCCAACGTTTTCTTCTTTTTTCTACTTTTGGCCTGCTTTATCCTGCTTTATCCTGCTTTTCTACTTTGAGCCTGCTTGACCCTACTTTTCTGCTTTCCTGCTTTGTGCTAACTTTTCTTGTTTTGTTCTTTTTCTTTTTTCTTTTCTGCTTTGGATGCTTTCTCCATTCTTTCATCTTTTTCAACTTCCTTGTAGTCAAACCTTATCTCCTAATGCACCCCACATGGCCCATTATATTTATTATTTTATTTAAGATAAAATTTATTCATGGAAAATAATTTATCTAATCGTGCATCTTCAACTTTAGGACATAATAACTGCTACTATTAATTAATTGCCTTGTTTCAAAATCTAATCCCAAGCAATTAATGGAATTTCCTCTTAAAACCATAGGGACTAATTGGCTAATAGAATGATCCATATGTCACCAAAATGGGGGCATGACACCTCCCCGCTCAAAATTGCTTGTCCTCAAGCAACTATAAGCATGGATGTTGTAGAACATGTTCCCCCTCTCAAGTGGCATCTTCAATGGGCAGTTCCTTCCATTGAACTAAGTATTCATGAATGACTTTGTTCCTCAATTTTCTTTCTTGAACCTACAGAATCTTCTCTGGAACCAATACTAGATGCCCCTCGTCATCAAGTGGAGGTAATTCGGATGATGGAGTAATCTTCTAACCCAATGCCTTCTTAAGGCTAGATACATGGAACACATTATGGATTTTACTTTCCTCTGGCAACTCAACCTCGTAGGCCACCTCTCCTACTTTCTGGATTATCTTGTAAGGACCATAGAAGCGAGGCTTCAATTTCTACACTCCTTTCTTCATAAGGTTGGATTGTCTGTAAGGGTGTAATCGCAAGTATACCAAATCTCCCACCCCGAAACTACGTTCGATCGTATGCCTATAGACATGTGGTATGTAGTGTTGTAGCAATATTCTTCGAGATGTAGCCATTTGATCCACGTCCTCTGTTTCCCTGCTACATTGTTCCTCAAATACCCCTCAATCCACTTATTGACTATCTCTGTATGTTCGTTGCTCTAAGGATGGCTAGTACTTGTAGCTAATTTTGTCCCAACCAACCTGAAAATCTCCTACCAAAAGGCACCTGTGAAGCTGTTATCCCTATCACTAACAATGGTCTTAAGCAACCCGTGCAATCTGAATATTTCTCTGAAAAAAAAAATCTGCTGCCTGTGGTGCATAATAGCTGGAAGGAATGGCAAAGAAATGGGCGAATTTAGCTAGCCTTTCCACCACTACGTATAAGCAGTCCCCTCCCTGTACCTTGGGTAATCCTGTAATGAAATCCATTGAGATACTTTCCCATTTTTGCTCAAGAATGGATAATGGTCGAAGCAACCCTGTTGGATGAGTGTGCTCTACCTTATTCTGTTGGCAAGTGTTGCATTCCCTTATATGTTGTATTACATTGTCCTAAAGGCCGTTCCATGAGAACCTCTCTCTAATATGTGTGTATGTCTTCAGGAACCCTCGATGCCCTACCAATGGTGAATCATGGGAAGCTTGTAGGATCTTTCTTCAATGTGGACTCGAGAACCAAATAGATTTTGTTTTTGTAATATATGATGTCATCTACCACCCTATATCTGTCATCATGTACATGTCCGTCCAATAGCTCGCAAGCAAACTTGTTTTCTGAGTAGTCGACCAAAAGATGAGATTTCTAGTCTGTGGAAATGCTCATGAGAGACAAGGTGGTTGGTCGTCTATAAAGGGCATCAGTGACCACGTTGTTCTTCCCCTTCACATACTCGATCTTGAAATCATAGGCTTAAACCTTGCTGACCCACTTATGTTATCTTTCATTCAACTCTTTCTATTCCAAGAAGTACCTTAGGTTGTTATGATCTGTCTTGATTTTAAATCGGCTACCCACCAAGCACTACCTGAATTTTGTAGAATTGCAAGATTTCTTTGTTGTATATTGAATAGTGGCAATCATAATCTTTGATTTTTCAGCTCGAGGATGTGATAGGATGGTAGTTCTACATCAACACTACTCCCATGCCCTCTCCTAATGCATCACATTCTAATACAAATGACTGAGTGAAATCGGGTAATGTAAGAATGGGACATGAGCTCATTACCTTCTTCATTTTATCAAAGGTCTATTGTGCCTCCTCTGACCAACTGAATGTTACCTACTTTGTAAGATCCATGAGGGGTGGTGTCATCTGTGAAAACCCTGAGATATCTCCTGTAGTAAGTGCAAATGCCCAAGAACCTTTTCAATTCTGTTACATTCTTCGATTTAGGCCAATCCAGTATAGCTCTAATCTTCTCTAAGTGAACCTGTATTCCATTTGCTCCTATCACATGTCCTAAGTATGGCATCTTCTTCATATCGAACTCACACTTGGACATTTTCATATACAAGGACTATTCTTCCAAAATTCCCAGTACTTCATCTAAATTCCTTAGATGTTCCTCCCATGTTTTACTCTATATCAATATGTCATCAAAGAATACCTAAAGAAACTTGTTTAACTGAGCTTTGAAGGTATGATGCATGCAAGATTGGAAAGTAGTTGGTGTGTTTGTAAGCCCAAAAGGCATTACTAAGAATTCATACCCTCAACTGGAAGTGGCAACGAAAGGCTATCTTGGAAACATCATGTTCCCTCACCCATATTTGATGCTATCCTGATCAGAGGTCAATTGTAGAGAAGTATTTTGTCCCCTGCAACTCGTCCATCAATTCATCAATTCTTGGAATGGGGTATCTGTTCTTGATGGTTTTCTTGTTAAGGGCCCTATAATCGATGCACATGCATAAGGTCCCATCCTTCTTCTTTACCAATACCACTAAGGATGCAAATGGACTGGAACTAGGTCGTATGTAACTCAACTCGAGTAATTCTTTAATTGTCTTTTCTATTTCATCTTTATACCTCTTGGGATGCCTATAGGGTGTAGTGATGACCGCTTAGGTGCCCTCCTCTAACTTAATAATGTGCTCAAATTCACAATCGAGAGGCCTACGTGGTGGGAGATCTCTGAAAACCTTTTCACGTTTCTATAGCAATGCCTGTATATTTGTGGGATGCTATGTTGTGCTATCTAAAGGCTTCGGAAATGTGATTAGGCACTCTATTGCCCACTCTATGTCACCCTGTCTGAGTACAACCTGTTATCCAACTTTTTGTACCATAAGTTGGGTTACCTGAGCAGCCGCCGATTGACAGACTTGTGCAAAGTTTGATTCCAGTGTATCGATCGATTCGTCTGCTTATCTACCCAATATTGGCTAGTCACCTTTTTATTTGAATAATTTTGACCATGGCCCCGCGGGGTTTGTAATAAAATGTGCTAGTAGGATATTTTTGAGTGGTTCAGTCTCCTGAGACGTAGAATCTCAAATAAGGTATTCCAGGGAGTTTTTTGCCCCTGACAATTATGCTCTGCCTTCAGCCGAGTATAATTGACGAGGTTTTCTCCCGCTTCCTCCAAAGCTGGAATGCCCGATGTTGAATTCTGGGCCTTGGGGGGTTATTAGAGCCCAACTGAGTGTTATAAGCCTACTAGACATTATTTAGATAGATCATGGTCATGTCCTAAGCCATCTGGACACATAAAAAATTTCGAAAAAATCTTTTTCGAACAGTGAAAAATTATTTTTTTTCAATTTTTTAATTTTTAATTACTTTTCCTAAGTTTTTTCGGTTAATTTTTCCATAAATTAAATGAAAAAAACCCGTTCGTGATTCGAACTCAGAATTCAGTGATTGAAGGCTTTAACCTTAAGCCAAAAATCATTTTTGATCAGCCAGCCAGTCAGAGCCAACTTTCAAATCAGCAATCGGACACATAATACCTTCTTTACTCAAAAAAGTCAGTTTTGAGTAAAAAAATGATTTTTAGTAAAAAAATGATTTTGGTTAAAAAAAAATGATTATTTTGGAGAAAACTAAAACTCTCCAAATTAATCAAAATTCAGTAAAATAAAAGGCTAAATGACATCTCATGGAGCACTTATGAAGATTGGAGTTATCATAACTCAGTTTCAGTCATCATTAAGAGAGCAATTAATTTATTATCAGTTAGCAGACATGTCATCTCCAGCTAAAGATGAGATGGAGAGCACTCATTGGTCCGGTGATTTGATCGAGGTGAAGACTAAAGCTTGCACCATCAGTGGGCTTCCCAAACCTAACGGAGGCTCCAGCCAAACCTAAGGATGAGCTTACCTACATCACATGTGTGGCCTCATCCTTGGCTTGTTTTCAGTGCACAGGTTTGGAGTGGGGGCGCCTTGCCTCGGTGGAGGCCTCCCCTCACTCCTGGTTCTCCAGTTTAGGTCTGAGCTCTTTGTTAGGTGGCTAAGCTAGTTAGGGTTGGTTTTTTGATTTTAGGGTTTTAGCACTCTCTCATTTGTTAAATAGAGGCTCTTTCAGCTCTATTAGAGGAGGAGAGTTGCCATAGAAACTCTGTTGGATTTTGTAAGCTTCTTTTCTTAATAAAATATTGAGACTTTGGAGGTCACTTGATGGGCTTTTGGCATTGTGTCTTCATCCTATGTGAAGTAATATCTCTTTCACCCTACCCTTGTATTACAATTTGATTATTATGTTTATTGAAGACTAACAATCTAATACTTAGGCTTCTAATCAAATCTGCATTGAGTGTTTGTGTCTTCAGGGATTGCATCTAGCAGGAGCTTTCGGCATCTAATACCTTCACCATACAAGTGTTCCATTATTAATATATTTTTTTGCAAGGTTGCAAGCGATTCTGGATCTTTCTTGCCTTCTCCAAGCAAACTTCAAAAAATTCTACTGGTTACCTTGATTGCTACAAGTGGATCTCTATTTTCAAGGTTCTATCTTACCTCTTTTCCACTTTTGTAGAAGTTATCAAGTCATTTAAATCTTTATTTTAAGCTTGCTTGGCTTCTACTAAGTTAGATCTAGGCTTTCTAGCCTTAGATCTACTTTTTCAAAGCTAGATCCATCTTTCTAAAGGTCCACTTTTAAAGATCTAGTTTCATTTCTTTTTTAAATCCATCTTTCTTTTTGCCTTGGAAAACGTGCACGAGTTTTCTCGAAAAACATGCAAATTTTCCATTTTTTGGGCTTGCTAGTTTTCTGTATTTTTCATTAAATCTAAATTCTAGAAATTCATTAAAAAATCAGAAAATTTTCAAAATTTTTCCAAAAAAAAAAATTATTGACTTTTTCTTGAAAAGCGTGCCATTTCAAACTCGCTATTTTTTGGGCTGATTTTTGACTTTTTTCTGTTAATTCTAAATTCTGGAAATTCATTAAAAATCAGAAAATTTTCAAAATTTTTCAAAGTTTTTTATTTTTTTTTATTTTTTGATTTTTTCTCGAAAAACGTGCAATTTTGTACTTGCTGTTTTTTTTACTGATTTTTTGCAATTTTCTGCTATTTTCCAGATTCTGAAAATTAGCCTAAAATGTTAAAAAATCTTTAATTTTAAATTCGCAAAAAATCCCAAGTCGTTTCGCCAAAAATCGTGCATTTTACATAAAAAACGGTGAGCTTGCCTAATACTTTCCAAGTTTTGATTTTGGGTCTCATTCCATTGTTTTGATCTCTTGTTTCATCTTATAAGGCACTTGTTTTCTCATCCACTTAATATTTTCGAATCACAGGTTAAATTTGGTTTCCTAACACTATCACTAATCCTTGTTTAGAGCTCTTATCCACAGGTGAACCAAAAGCAAAACCAAACAAGAAAGAACAAGCAAAACTAGATCCAAAGACAAGGATCCAAAGCCAAAAAAGAAGTCATTCTCCTTTGTACAAACTCATAAGAGTTTTTCATTTTTACTTAAGTTGCTTCTCAAAGTCCTGACAAGGATTAAGTTCCAAAGGCATTTGTACTTCATTAATAAAACAAGGCTAAGTGGGATAGGGCCTCCCATACTTGGTTTTTCTTCCCCATTTGGGGAAGAGTAATTTTTGTTCTTAGCCTAGATTTATTTCGAGTACTTAGAGTAGTTTCATTTTTTTTGCAGAGTAAATACTAATTGTTAGATTAGCCCATTTTGTTTCATTAACTAGGTTGATTACTTCATCTTTTAATTCTTTGTATCTTTCATCAGTAATTCAACTGTTTAAAGTAGAAATCTCTTAAATCTCACTTTGTAGATCATCAGTGCTCTCTATCAGAGAGTTGTCTTTTCATTGTTTAATAAGTTAATCAATTAATCTTGAAAATCTCATGAACTTGCCGTAATCCAAGTCAAGAGCACTCTCTATCGAAGAGCATTCCCACTGCATATCCTTGCATCAAGCATATAGATTAGCTAAGTCTCTTGAACCACTGTCATAAGACGAGGTCAAGAGCGCTCTCTGTCGAAGAGTTTTAATTAATTAACTTAATAAAATTCGCAACTCACATCCCTTTAATTAATTAACCCCCTTCCCTCCTTGCCGAAGTATGCTCTGACCGATCTTCGATCGGATTACCCACAAACGGCATTGGATCTTTAAACCTCACAAGAAAAACTTAACTAAAACTTTTCCCCATAACCAACGCACCGGCGTTGTTCGATAAATACTGAGGCATGTGGGCAAATTCCAAGTGTGGGCGTCGGGCTACCTAATCTGGGCATTGGGAGTTAAGTTATTGAACACTTACCTTTGACCCCAGACAGGTCCGTCATGTCTTCGAACGGAGCCACTGAAGGTATTACCGGTTAGGACATTCGGCCACCATAAGTGAAGATCACAAACAAAAAACTCTTAAAACTTACCAAGAGCACTTGCAAGACCTAACATTCACTGGCATCTTTTGGGATTCACATATTTACACTCAAAGCATCTCTGATAAGTTGACTCCATAGGCACTGGTCCCATCTTTTAGCATTGTTGATAATCTGGGCCATTTGTCCATCGAATGTTTGATTATAAATCATATTTGTGAATGCTTTATCTATTTCGTGAAGCTCTCAAATATTTGTCTATCTTTCAATTCCGGTGATAGCAACGTGGATTGCTTTGTCTTGTGTTAAATTCATCACATTAATCATCTTAAATCACAATAATTCCTAAACAACACCCATCTGCATCAAAAACATCTAAAAATTAACTTAAACATTGAGCAATAGAAAACTCTTTGTTAGGGACTACCCCCCTTGGCTTCATTAGGAGTTAGCCTAAACAGAGGAGCTAGGAGAAGGTGACAGTACCTAGCTCTATGCTTGCCCCCAAGGTCACACCTCTCCCACTTTCTCAAGTGAGGAGACAGCTTTCAGAAGATTTCTACTGTTGGTGTGCAATCGGCGAACAACACAACCTCCATCCTCTATGATGATACTGGCTTGGGGGAGTAGGTGTTCATGCCCCTCAAGACTACTCTCTTAGTATCATGTCCATGGAACTCCATTTCCATGGTCAAATAATCTGTGGTATACTTACCTATAGATTAAAGCCACTAAACCCCTAACACCACATTTGTATCTGCTACATTTACCACATAAAATGAGTCTGTCATATTGTACTTCACAGGGTTACATTTAGCTTCGGAATCCAATGGGTGCATTCCATGTTGTTGTTACCTACCACTGCTACTGCAAATCCCTCGAACTCCTCAATGGGAATGCCTCGCCTAGCCACCCATGTAGCACATATAAACTTGTGGATTTCCCCACCATCAATTAAGACTCCTACTCGATGGCCCTGTACTACTCCCTTCACTATGAGAGTATGAAATCTATGAATTCCTGATAAGCTAACAATAGCTCCACCCTTGATATCTCCTTGAAGTGACTCCTCCTCTGCTGCCCAAAGCTCCTCTGTCTGACCCAACTTTTGCTCATCCTCATCCACTCCACTATTGGAAGAATAGACCTCAATGTAATAGGCCTTCCCCTTCCCCAAACACCTGTGACCTGGTAGCCACAGTTCCTGGCAACTAAAACACAATTTTTTCCTCCTCAGTTCTTTCCTAGTGTCATCATCCATCCAATTCATCTTCGGCCGCTCTTGCTGGAAAGGTTTCTTATCTTTGTCTTTATTTGGAAAAAGTTGGACTAGGAAGAAACCTGTTTTTTGGAACCGAGTCTTGCAATTCTCTGGTCTTGGTAATGGTATCTTATAAGGTGGAGGGTTTGTAGGCCGTCACCCATCCATGTAATGGCTCAATCAGGGCCTCAGTAAACAACATAACAAGCCTACTCTCTGAGATATCAGTCACCATGACGGCAACTCTCTAGAAATCTAATATGAAGGCCTCTGGGCTACCTATCTGTTTGAGTTGGACTAGCTCCCTGAAATGTATCTTAGGGTCCCTCTTGTCAAAGCGCTCATTACGTGAAATTAGTATATGAGTTGATAGAGTTGCGACACAATGTCACCAGTCTGTGGTACCACTACTCATGCTTCCCCATCCAAATGCAAAGTAGCCAACTTGATTGCATCTGCCTCAATCATAGGGTTAAGTTGGAAGTAGGTATCCAACTTCTACACCCAAATCCTCGTCGAATAGCTACATGTCCTATCAAAGTTGGGGATGGTCATCTTCCCCACTGTCCGCTCCAATTCCTAGTTCTAATTAAATGCCTTGTTAAATCCCCTCGGCATGTTCCTTCTCTTCATATTGTAAAATTCCAAATAGGACATAGCTGAGTGAAAATCATCCCCTAGATCCCTGAATTCTTGTAGATATGCCCCAAATGGCTTGTTCTCCTCTATTGGCACACTATCAATCTTGTGGTGGGACTCTCCAAAAACTGAGGCATGGTAGGTCTAGATGGCTTGTAATATATGTGAGGATGATTCTGCATGGTAGTATGCACCTAAGTCTCACTGCCACTAGTGGATACTTTGTCACCCTATGTGATCTATAGCTTATTCTGATCTTATCCTGGTTTTTCTTCCAACCAGCTTATTGCATTTAACACCTCCTTTTGGCCTTTAGCCAAATCATTCAGAGCACTGATGACAATATTGAAAGCTATCTTATCATCTTCCTCCGTGGTTCCCTTTCCTCTATCTATCTGTGATTTTGTCCTATCCATATCCCGGATCTTTGAGTCTATGTCTTCTAGATTTATCTCCTCTAGATTTGGATCTTATGTGTACCTACCTCTCTTCCTCCTGAAAGTGACAAATGTAGTGTCTTCTGGATTCATCTATCTGCTTATTCCATGTTCATGTCAATCCCACAGCTAGCGAGGAACATGCTCTGATACCATTGTAATATCTCAAACTGATCTTTTCTGCTATTATGTTGCCTTGTTGATGTAGTTACTGTTTGATTAGGGTTTGTTGACATAAAAAATATTTGCATGTACAAGAACAATGTTGCTGTAGAAATTTCTGAGTTTTACTGTTTGCTGGTTTATGTCAACATTTCATGGTTTTCACCTATAGCCGGTTTTGCATTGGCTGTAGGTTACTTAAGAAATTTTACTGAACAATTAAACACACAGTAAAAACACTAACAGGCTGAAAAAACATATTTTCCAATCACACCATAAAATGATAAACTCAGAGAATTTTGGCCAATGGCCCTGGAAAAACCCCCACGGGGAAAACCAGTCAAAGAGAGAGAGATATTATTATTTCTTCAAGATAAAAAAATCAGACATTCATTTTTACAATCAAAAATCCAACTTATCTCAACCCAGAAATTTGACCAGCAGACTGTCTCGATTTCTGTGCATGAACAGCAAACTGTTGTTCTCGATTTTTGTGCCGAACTGACCCAAAAAACCTGTCAAAGACAAAGATGACATAGGACCGCATATGTCAGAATGGATAAGATCTAGCACCCCTGCAGCTCTCGTGTCACTGCTCGGAAAAGCAGTCTTGGTGTACTTTCCCAAAGCACACCCCCTGCACACATCACTCTGCTCACTACTGAACTCCGGTAATCCTGTAACCATGCTCCTCAACAATCTGAGAGCTGGGTGATGTAGGTGGGCCATCCTCCGATGCCAAAGCTCACATAGCTCACTGTTGCTGCTGTGTGCTAGAGCACACTGTGGCTGAAACAAGAGCTTGTACAGCTTTCCACATCTGACTCCAATGTCCATGGCACTAGACATACCTGTAGCCCTGGGATACACCTGCACTCTCCCATCTGAAAAGCACACCCCAAGACCCCTGTCCTCAATGGTGGAAACTGACACAAGGTTCTTCTTCAGCCCAGGGACATACAACACATCCCTCAGAGTCATGAGACTCATCGACTCCCTCTGAAATGTAATGGTCCCCCGACCAACAGCTCTAACAACGGTGTTGTCTCCAAGGACAACCTCCACATCTCTACCTGTCTCAGATAGCTCTGAGAACATCTCTCGAGCTCCAGTCATGTGGCTCGAGGCTTCGCTGTCAATATACCAAGTAGTAGAGGTGGATGGACTCCCTTGATGACCTGCCAACAATGAATGCTCACAATCCATATCCATGTCTGTGCTGGTGGCTAAAGAGACTCTCTCTCTCTCCATCTGTCCAGCATAAAGAGAAAACTCCCTCTGAAATGCATCACCAAACTCATCAACCTCTGCTGAGGCTGCAGTCTGCTGTCCCTGTCCCTTCTTCTTCTTCTTGCTTGGACACTGAGAAGCATAGTGCCCAAACGCCTGACAAGCATAACACTTGATTTTACTCAAGTCTTTCTTCTGCCCACTCTGCTGCTGCTGCTTGGCCCCACCCTTCTTGGGACCCTTCTTCTTGCCCTTAACTGCCAAAGCCACATTCTCGGCATCGACCCCACTGTGAGATGTACTGCCCTGTACAAGACCTCTCCTAGTCTTCTCCTGCACAAAGTCATCCCAAAGTCTATCCCAGGTAGGTAGGTTCTCTCTGCCCACTATGGCTTGCACAAATGCACCCCAGGGCTTTGAAGCCCCATTCACTGCTGTGCGTACAAGCTTTGTAGGGGCTACCACCTCCCCAACCGCTGCAAGTTCATTCTTAACTGCAGAAATCCTGGTAAGATATGCTGTGACTCTCTCACCCCCATTCATCTTTATACTTTTGAGTTTCTCTTTGAGAACCATTTTTCTGTTCTCATTGGAACTCTCATACAAACTGATCAAGGCTGTCCACATCTCGTGTGCCCTATCCTTGCTTGAAATGTGAGGGATTATGTGGTCTTTAACTGCATCTAGAATGATCCTCCTAGCTTTACAGTCCTGCTTGTTGAAAGCTGATAGAGCTGCTGCATCTGTTGATGCAGGAATGACAATCGGATTAGCTGTAGTATTCCTAACTACATCCGGCCATAACTCATTCTCCTCCAGTAATAGTAAAATTCTGGCCTTCCACGACACAAAATTTCCTGTCCCATCCAGCCTATCCTCCAATCTAAGACCTGTAGCCATCTCTACACCAACCCAACAAAGTGCTGCTCACTAACAGAAGGTAAAATACTAAAATTTCTGAGTTCTGAAAATTTCTGTGTGTCTGCAAACTATCACTGTTTTCTGCCCCCAAGCTCTGATACCATGTAGAAATTTCTGAGTTTTACTGTTTGCTGGTTTATGTCAACATTTCGTGGTTTTCACCTACAGTCGGTTTTGCATTGGCTGTAGGTTACTTAAGAAATTTTACTGAACAATTAAACACACAGTAAAAACACTAACAGGCTGAAAAAACACATTTTCCAATCACACCATAAAATGATAGACTCAGAGATTTTTGGCCAATGGCCCTGGAAAAACCCCCACGGGGAAAACCAGTCAGAGAGAGAGAGATATTATTATTTCTTCAAGATAAAAAAATCAGACATTCATTTTTACAGTCAAAAATCCAACTTATCTCAACCCAGAAATTTGACCAGCAGACTGTCTCGATTTCTGTGCATGAACAGCAAACTATTGTTCTCGATTTTTGTGCCGAACTGACCCAAAAAACAGTCAAAGACCATACTGTACGGCCTGCATTAAATGCAACCGTACAACCTTGAAATTCATGCCAGAAATTTAATGCTGCTGCCTCGAGAAACGTGCTGTACCTTTCCTCGATTTCGGTACTGAAGATTTACCTCGAAAACTGTGCAAAAAAGGTACTGTCCGTACAGACTGTACGGACCTCGATTTATGTGCTGTACGGCCTCAAAATCTATGCAGGGTACGGATTGTATTAAATGCAGTCCACCTTCTCGGTAAATGTGCCCAGAACTTTCCTCGATTTATGTGCCTCCCAAACCGTACTGAACGGATGCCTTGGGATGCGTGCCAAATCTGTGCCTCTCCTAGAAATTCGTGCCTCTTCTCAACTCCTTCAGCTCTCTCTTCTTTCTTCTCCTGAAAATGAAAAAGTGAAGCATTTTGCCTCCCTCAACCCTTTTTGTCTAAACCCTAAGTGGGAATCTAATCCAACGGTGGAGAAAGATCCAATCCAATGGCTAAGATTCAATGAGAGTAAAAATCACATTTATTTAAATCACTTAAATAAATTTACTCACCCACTTAAATTTATCAAAAAGTGACTTTAACTTTATAAAGTCTCATTAAGTAGCTTTTAATGTGAGGGTCACCTTTTTTTTCTTTTTTAAGTGACTTAAGCAAAAAGTCACTTAGGGAACAAATTCCTAGGTACAAAAACTAACAGTTGCATGCTATTTGCATGAAACCCCGGAAATACATAATTCAGATATACAATGTAAACAAACTCAAAACTCAAGCATGAACATACCAATGAATTATACTTTATCAGTGGAACAAGATAGTAGAGACCATAGTTACATATATCGTGTCGGCGAATATATCGCCGAGGGTCCGGAATGAAACTTATTGGCAACAACGGCGAAAATATCAGAAAATATCGGCAAATGTCGTTTCACATTAAAAAATACAAAAATAAACATTTTTTTTCAATTTTTTTAAACATCTAAAGCAACAACAACATCAAATAAACACATTTCCACATAAATATTAAAATACAACTCATATATAAGATGCATAATATGTCAAATGGTGGATCATGATCATATATCGACTATAAACTGAAAATACTGAAATATGTTCTTGATGGAATGATAGAACATCACATCAAATGATCAAAATAAATGTCTCTCAAGAGATGAATAATCATGAGTCATGACTCATGAGGCATGTAGAATCATAGTGTATAGAGTCTAGACATAGGACACCAACATAGTATGATAGTATAGTCAATGATAAAAATAGGAATCAAGTCATCGACTCCTTGAGGATGATCCTCTAATCAATCTACCCCTTTTACGGGTCAAGGGCACTGGTTGTGGCACCACTCTTCCTCTAGAAGCAGTAGGTGCTGGTGGTCGTGGAGGTGGTCCAGATGAGCCTGGGGTGGAACTAGAACCTCCAACTGCTGGAGTAGATGCTGTGGATGAGGGGGAGGCGAATGTGAGCTGTCTCACTCTCCTCCCAGTCCCAACTATATGACTCTATGGAGGTGGTGGGCCACCTGGAGCTGGTCGGCGCTGCAAATGAGTATCAACCTCCTCCTCAATGTCCTCATAGTCATAGACATAGTCATCCTCTGGAAGTGGAGCATCAGCCTCCTCCTCTTCCCCCTCCTCCTCTGACGGATCTGCATCATCATCCCCCTCTTCCTCCAACCATTCAGGTGCCTCCTCCATCACAGGATCCTCCCTCTCCACCCTCCATTTGCTAGTAGTGTCAATGTCATCCAATGAAATGGCATCTGGATTGGGCACTTTCTCAATTTGTTTCACTTGCAACCTTAGATTATAGTAGACATAAACCATGTCACTAAGGCACTCAGAAAGTAACCTGCATTAGCATGAGATCCATAGTTAGGGGGTGATAAATGATGATAAATTCAAATTCAAAATTGTAATAAATTATATTTAAAATTAAAAAAATTATAAAGAAGCAAAGATTATAAATTTAAGTTTAAACTTTAACATTTCTAAATTGAAAATTCTAACCTTCTGCGCTTCTTGGAGTGTATCTTCTCAAAGACACTCCAATTACGCTCACACCCTGATGCGTTGCAAGTTTGACTTAGCACTCTAATGGCAAGTCTTTGCAACTCAGGGACTCTGCGACCATAGTTGGTCCACCACACATCTACAATTACAAATTACAAATTGCATTGTATTAAATATTTACCAAGTAAAAAACATAGAAATGAAAGGGTAATTAATTAAGAGTCTAAGAGAATCGAGATCAAAATTTGAAAGTTTTAAACAAATTGTACCTTGCATCCTTGTGGTTCTATCCCGGACAGCCATGTCATAGCCAAAAGTGCCACCTGACATCCTATAGATCTCCATCTGTCTAGAAATCTCTGCTCGCTCAGAGGGAGTTAACACCATCCTCTGAACACACTGGAGAAAGCCATCCATGACCTCAACATCAAACTAAAAGCCACATGCATAAGAGAAAGCAGGGTTGAGGTAGAGCCCTGCTGCATGAATGGGACGATGGAGAGTATTACTCCATCGTTCATCTCGCCTTGTGAGTCCCACCTCCCCCTTGTCCTCATAGTAGCGATGGATAGCTTCCTTGGCCCTATCCATGGCCTCATACAAGTAGCCCATTGCGGGCT
>LPNX010441958.1:284911-312999 GCA_001517045.1 Pseudotsuga menziesii
CGCCAGAGTTCCTCTTTCTCCAAGCTAAAATGTCCAAATGACTTGAAAAAACCCGGCCGCGGACTCTTATCGACGATTTTTTCTAATTTTCGGGCAGCAGGCCGACACTTTCCATCGAATCGCGATAATATCGGATTGTGTCGCGATATATTCAAAATATCGGTAAATATCGCGATAAATTGGTGGCGATATATCGCCGGGGTCATTAAGTTGCGATATATCACGATGTCGGCGATGTATCGCCGATATATGCAACTATGGTAGAGACATGCATGCCATGCATTGGGTCTATGTCAAAAAATGTGTTGCTCCTCTTGATCAATTCGCCCATACAAGGAAAGGCGCCTTCCTTTGTCTTGAAATTAATGTTATTTTCTCCAAAAAGATGATGGATCCAATAATCAGCAATAAGGCTTATAGCAACCGTCTCAATAGAATGGATGATTCATGCAGGTCACGCAGCAGCTTCCAGTCAAGATATGTGATACCCTCTCTGTGTACAATTCACCCTCCTTTTGATGATAGATCACAATTACTAGCTCTGGAATAATGGTGATGTGATCAATAAGCAGCAAAATGATCAACAATGGATGGCTCAAGAAGTTAGAAAGATATTTGACCTTCAGGATGGCTAGATAATTCATCTCAGATAGATTTTCTGGAGACCCTTGCGCCCTCAATGGTGTGATCACCCTTGCGCCTTTGATTGAATAGTTGCTTCAATAAATTAAATACTATGTAACTTGTTAGTTTTTGTGATAGACCAAGATGATCTATCCCCAGAAGTGACTAGGGCAAATAGATTTCGCTACCTCAACCCCAACTCGCTCTCAGAGCTCTGGAACCTATTTCTCAAAAGTTAATAATAATATATGCATGAGTAGGGATTCGATTTGTCTTCTTTTATTGAGTTGAGATTGCATGTACTTGCTTTCGCATGCATGCAGTTAAATGGTGCATGTCGCATGCAAGTTGAGTTATGGCCCGCATGCTCTGCATGTCAATTGATATTTGCCCCGATGGCCCTCTTTTATCTACTGATGACTTAATATCATTGCTTAAGATATTCTTTTATTCCAAGTGGCATCAATCCTCAGTCAATTCCCCACTTGGCAGTACCCTCTCGAACATATGGGAATTGAATAGGTTGGTGGGATGGTTCTTGGTGCTTAAGTAGAAGAAGACATTACACCTTAGAAGATGGGAGCACCAAAAAGAAGAAAGTAATCTGCTGAGTTAAGTCTGGTCTAGAATGTGATCGTAGAGAAACAGCCAGAAGGAAACAAGAAAAAAAATCCAACTGTGGATTGGGTGGAACAATTGATGTAGGTGGCATGCCAACAGAAAGTTGGTGATGTCAGAAAGCCTGGAGTCCACTTGATCACTGCTTTTAAATTTTCTTGCTTTATGAAAACTGGTTGTATCTAAGCATAACTTAGTTTCCAGTTCCTTATTGCAACACTTTTCCAATTCTTAGATAGAAGGAGCTTAGATATCCATAGAAAAAAAGAAAAGAGAAAGCCAGAACTATTCAACACTATAATTAAGGCATCACAAAGGTATAATAATTTTCATGGATACTTTCAAGGGTGTGGCATGAATCTTATTAAACTAGTTCTCAATCAAGAATCCCATGAAAAGAAAATCATTACAAACTCATATTAATTGAAACTTGAAAAAAAGTTCTTATGTTAATTGGTCATAAGCACCAGTATATCTCATGAAAATTAATCTTAAAAGCTGAATCAAATGAAGTCATTCTAGAATTTCATCAGAAATGATGTCTTCCTTCTGCATTTACCTCACTTAACATAGTTTACAATTGCTCTGAAAGAGAGACCAAAGCACTCGAAAACAGAAAAACCCTGGACCTACATTTCTAGCCTACTTATCTTAATAATTCTCTTTCAAAGTTGAAAATATTATAATAACCCCCTACCTCTGATTTAGTTGCATTATTAACTAAGCAATCGTTGAGACTTGGTATTCTATATTGGTGTGTTTTATTTTCTAATCTTTTTGAAATGTTCTGTATTTTTCAAGCATTAAGTTTGGACTTTGGCACACTTGTTTGGAAAGCCTGCAATATCTCTGTGCCATTGTTAAAAATAAAACCAAAAAATGTTCAGGCACAAAGGTCAATACCAACAAACTCCAGCTTGAAGAAAGGAACAAAGGAATAAAGTTAAACATGTATCATCCTTCTATTCAAAACCAGAAACAATCAGAGCAGTTCACTTCCAGCAATATTAGTTGACAGAAACAAGGAAAGAGTCTGAAGACCTTAAACCCCGATCTTCGAGTTGCTATAGAAACAGCTTGGAACTGTGGATAGTCATTCAACTTGGACGTTACGTAAGATCTTCCAATCTGCATCAAGATACAAGAAGGGTAAATAAAACATGCCAATATCTCCTAATTAATTCTCTCTGCTAAAGACCATTGTAGACAAGCACTCTAAAACATACCAGAGATTTGAAATGGCAGATGTTGTTGATTTCCTTTAATCATGTTTTCATTTATCTTTATCTAAGAATACAGTACTTTGCAGTGGGTTCACCAGTTTCCTTGGTGTATTACAGGCCCACATACTCTCATAGCTTTGCTACTATTTCAGACATAATCCAATTAGGGAACATACTTTTATGCAGCTACTGGACAAGCTTTCCTAAATTAATTTCCTCCTCACAGAAATCCAGGACAAACATGCACCAAAATCTTATTGGCATAACAGTAACTACAACTATGAGCATTCTACATTAACCTAGCTAACTACCTTAACTGTAATTCTCTCTACCATCAATGAGATACATTATATCTATGTTGCACTGGTTTTGTGGACGACGCACCCCCAATTTTTCAGGGGACAGCAATATATATACATACATACATACATATATATATATATATATATATATATATATATATATATATNATACGAAATAGTATATGCACATTCCTTACACTTGCTAGTTCTAAAAAAGCTCAGGGAAATAAGAAAAGGGTTGAGCGACATTCCATTATTCGCACTTGAACATGAGCAAAATGCAGTTTAGCTTTAGGAAACTTAAGTTCAACTATTTTCAGTCTGCATTAAGGTCTATGAAGGGTGTATGAGAAGAATGCTTGTCTCTATAACAACTTTTCTTCCTTATATTTCATGTTTATGATGATTGGGTAGAAACTAAAATGGCATTCCCCTCTCAACAGGTTCTGCATATTTTTACAGCTGTGTTGAAAGACACTACAAAACACTTTTGGATATACATGCTTGCATTCTGTAAAGAGACTAGATTCATATTTTAGATTAAGGATATTGAATATAAATTTATTCAAATGTTTAGTACCCAATCTAAGCCTTTACTATCCAATTGTTTTCACAATGCTTGAGGTTGGGATGGGGGAAGAGTTGGACTTGAATAACTCCTGGAAACCTGTGTACAATATGTAAAAGCTAAGATGACCCTAAAAATGAGATGAAGAAGAGCAATACCCAGAAGGATCAGATATTTGAGTTGTTGCAATTCTTAGCTTGTTGACATGGAATGTTTGCTGCTTGTAATGATGTTGCTGAAAAGACAATGGTTAAATTACCAAAAACCCAAATCAAAATCCATCCTACACAACCCATATTTTGAGCTGCAGCTTGTATAGATTCAGGTTAGATTCAGAATAATCTGAAAAATATGGATGGGATAAATGATCATATTGTCCAATCATCAATGTCCGTTGTCAAAACTGAAGATACATGCCCGGAACATCTCCAAAATCTGCCTGGGACATCTTTGAAATTTACTTGAAATGTCTTCAAAATCTGCCCAGAAATCCCCGAAATCTATTGGGTACATTTTGGGTATGGCTAGCAAGTCCCCAAGTCCCCGATGAAGTCCAAGGAAGATTGGGGACATTTCCTAGGGGTCCCCAAGTCCCCGGAACATGGGGACGTCAAGTTCAGGGTTTTTTTTCCCAGGGGAACAGGTCTCCATGTAACATAGAATTATATGAACCTATAGCAGCAAAAAAATAGACTGTTATATTTACATGGATTAAGAGTATAGTTTAGAATATTGGTGCCTATATTTAAAATCACAGCTACCAATGTTCTATTATGCATATTTTCCATACATGGTCCGGTACTCCTGTACAACAGGACTTGCGTGAAAATTAATCTGAGCAGTATCATGTATACATAAATGGTTTGGAAAGCCTGAAATTGAAATTATACATAATAAGTTAGAGATAGTGCTTTACTGTACAAGCTTCACTTAAAACTTGAGCACATCTGCGTGTATTTTTTTCAAACTAAACTAGAACAATTATAGGACAGTTTCAACTCCATTTAGGTATTTCTTTTGTGGCAACAATTAATCTTTTCTTCTTATTTATAAAAATCATGCATATCACTGTATAAAGGCAAAATAGCCAGCATACCAATTTGCATGTGTCATAAAGACCAAAAAAAATACAAATATGAAAATAATTTTGCAAGAACTATGTAGATAAGAAATTAGTGATCACCGTTTTTCCAACGAGGAATGCAGCTGTGCAACCAATTGTAGATCCAATAGAATCAGCAATGAAACCAATTGGCAGGCCAAATAGGTATCCACCTCCAATCTGAATTTCAAAGATAAACATGGCACAAACAACAATAACACAAGGTTAGATCAATGACTTAGATTTGGGTCATAATAAAACTTAAAAGTATAATAAGAAATTTTCAAGATGCTCTTCTAATATCAATCATTGTGTTTACTGGATCCACATTTAATAATTTTACTAATTTGAAGCTTCATACAAGATGCATTATACAAGGAAGTTGGACAGAGAAGTTGACATATAAACAACAAAAGAAAGCTTGAAGGAAAGAATCACAAAACATTTAAATACTTCAATACATTCCATGCCTCCTCAAAACCTAGTATCAGAAATATTAGATTTTTGCAAATCAATTTGGTTTTGGATTTTTGACACTCAAGGTTCAAACATAACTCCATACTTATGAGATTCCCATATTCTCTCTGTGGTTTGGAGGGCCCACTAACCATACTATCTGTGTGTGTGAAAAAGCGATGTCTCTGTGACCCGGGGTATGCTATATAACATCACTTCTATTAAGCAGGAAAACAGTATAAGTCCACTAGTTTAGCTCCGTGTAGTGTGTGCCTCAAGAGAAGGTGGGAAATATCCATGTGGTGTTAAGATTGAGGGTGTAATCTTCACAATGGCCACAGCCAACATTATTTGTACTTTTTAATTATATTTCTAGGTTTTTATTAAGGCAGACCTAGTCAACTAATGTAGGTGCATAATTTACTGGGAAAAGCGCCCTACCTCATTACTTGTGTATAAATACACAACTCTTATTTGTATTTCCACATTAACTGTTCATGGTTTGATCTATCTTATGCTTGCACTATTTGTCTCTCCAGCACACTCGTGCAGGGGTTCACTTCTTTCTATAGGGCTGTGCCTCTCTTGGCTGCCCTATTGCTATTTATCTCATTATCCATTGCAGAATTTGGGTTGGGTTTGGTTCCATTGGATTCCCTTGCTAACACTTGTGAATCGCGACATGGTATCAGAGCAAGTGTGAATCTCCCCCAATCAATTCAGCAGCTGATCCAATAAGAGTTTTGGCTAGTTGTATCGTTCAAGCTAATTTGCAACTATGGAATTAGTCTTTCTTGCACCATTATTCTTTTATGGTTTAAAACCCTTCCTCAAGTCTAACGCCTTCTTTTATGGGATTTCCTAGAGTGCTTACTAGGATTTTTGACCCTCTTTCAAGGTTGATGCCTCTTGTTAGCATTTTCTAGGGTTTTTACTTTCAGCCCCTTCAAGAACTAGCGCTCTCTTCCTCCTTTTTTATTTTGCCACAGTAGCACATTGCAGATTAATTTATTTTCTTCAGTATATCAAGGCAAGTTGAACTTAATGGACACATCTTACAATGCACGTATGGTAGTGCACTCTACATTTTGGTCCTCCTCCACTTCACAGAAATAGAATGTTGACTTGGTAACTACCAAACACGTGGCCAAACATTGGCACTTCCTCTCCAGCTACTGGTAACAGCAGAATGGAGAGAGTCATCGGTGATAACTCAACCCTACAAGTTTCAAGATGTGGGGACATCATCGTTGTCATAGCTTATAGGTTGGAGAAGTACTTGCTAGGGGATCTATGTACTTTCTCATCATCAACACACTCCTCCTAGGGGATCTAAGTACTTTCTCAATTTCGTTATGACTTATCTCACTTCCTCGAGATTTACAACATTCAATCCAAGAATTAAGTTTTTTGGGAAACTCAAATAATTTAAATCATGGAGGAAAATATAATAGCATTGATTTCTGAACATTTACCAAAATTTAGGGCATCTATTAGCAAAAGGACTATTCCACCACAAATTAAAGTACCACGTTGAGACAATAGAGCTGTTATGCAAATGCCTTAATGTATGCTTCACTCTAGAGTCTAAACAAATGAAACTTAAATTTTTGGAGAAGCAGATGTTTGTGCAGTGCACATCATCAATCGAATGCCTATTCATGTTGCTCAATCTATGACTCCTTATGAGAAATGGTATGGAAACAAACCTTCAATTTTGCATTTTAGATACTTGGATGAAGTACGTAGGCCCATATTCCTAGAGAAAAGAGAAACAAAATAGATACTAAAAATCATTGTTGCATTACAGTACATTGGTTAACACCCAAATCTACACTACAATAGTCAGTGGAGACTCAGTGCAACTATAGACAAATTGTCATTGTCACCTAGGCATTCATGTCTCGTGTTAGTTTTCTAACTCCAGATCAGTTATGCAAGTTCAACTATTTTTTTCCCAACAATTAACTAAATCACCATTAACTGCTGAAATAATAATGCATATACACTGGAATTCTAACTCAACATTGCAGCGGAAACAAACTCAGAAAATTTTCAGATTTGACACAAGTAATTTACCCTGGAAACCCTAACCTTCAGGAAAACCAGCAATATGTGTTTGTCTTATTGATTTGCAGTACACAGAGATAATACTTAGAAAATTACAGTCATTGAGAAAGAAACTGTTTAACTACCAACCAGCAAACCTTTCCTCTACTTCACAACTACTGTACGATCCAGATCTGCTGCCGTATGCCTCAGATCTGCTGCTCTACCTTCCTGCTGTGCAGTCAGTACAATCCTTTCAGCTGCTGTATGGACCTGTCCTGATCTGTACAGATCTTCCCATGACTTGCTGAAGCTACCCAGATCTGCCTGTGGTTTATACGGGTCTGCTGTAGGTCTGTACGGCCCAGCACAAACTGCCTCCTGCAGTAGGGTACAAATCCGTACACAGTATGGATCTGTCCTTTAGCCCTGTACACTGTCATTTGACTGCTATAATTTTCTGAATCTAGACATTTTCCCTGTGAAGGCTATCTCAGCCTTCTCACGCTGTCTTCTCTGCTGCAAACCCACAATACCACACTTCCAACTTAGGATTAACTCTTTCCTAGGATTCCCAGCTTGAGAAACTCTCTTTCTCAAGACTTCTTTGACTTCCTAGAACTCTCTTACTTCTTTTGAGAATAACCCTCTTCTTAAAAAGCAAGAGCACACTAGATCTGAAAGATGTGTCTAATCCTCTCAGATCTCCTTTTATAAATTTATACTTTACAATGACTAGAGACTTAAACCTAGATCTTCAAAGTGATTGATGGTCAAGATTAGATCTTGAGCACTTGAGATCTGCGGTTGTGACTTAATCTATCATTGACACAACTTAAGTTGTCTTTTGGTCATCATAATATAAGTCACTCTAACTTTATAAAATAAAGTTAATGTCTAGAGAAGACCTTTTGGACCACTTCTACAAGCTAGACACACATGTTGAATTATTAATACCTTGGAAGTTGTTCCCCTAAGTGACTTTTGCTTAAGCCACTAGAAAAGGGGTTTTGTCACTTTGACTTTATATTAATGACTTGAGATGAGCATTAAATGCGCTTTAGAGAATAAAGTGTACTTTAAGTAAAAATTTAAAAAGTGAGTGAATTAATTTTTAAATTGTGGAGAAAAGCGATTTTATCACAACCACTCGTCTAATCTAATCTGGGCCCTTGCATTAGATGGCTTTTTACTCACCCTAATTGTTTTTACCTAAAAGAAAATTTTTCCAAGTGAAGAGGCACTTTTGCATTTTGAGACAGAGAGAGCCAATTTCTGAGAAAGTAGAGGAAAACGCAGGAGGGCATTTTTTCTTTGGCACAAAATCGAGGAGGCAAGTACAGCAGCTTGGCACGAAAATCAAGGATGCAGCATAGTGTATTTATTGCACAGTACCATACTGTCCGTACAGTACAGATTCCGTACAGGGCATGAATCTCGAGGCAAAGATTCAGGGCATGAAAACCAAGGCAGTGAGCTCGGGCACAAAAATCGAGGCAAGTACAGCCGGCACAATTTTTGAGGCAGTTCCATACAGAACAGGCTGTACAGCTTGTCCGTACAGCGGACGTACAGTCCTGTAGCAGCACGGAAATCAAGGAGAGTAAAAACAAAAATTCTGTGTTTGCAAATTTCTGGGTTGGCACAAAATTCGAGGCAGAATTTGTTATCTTCCGGTTGAGATTAGTTGTGACTGATATTTTTGCCTACTGCTGTATTTTTCAAAGATAAATAAAGATTTTCTCTCTCATAGGTTTTCCTCGGAGGTTGGGGATTTTCCTGGGTCATTGGACCAAAAATTTATGTGTCTGAATATTTATGTGTGAATGTGTTTTATTTGCTGCTCATAAAAGTTGTAGAAATTCTTCTTGTGTTTCAGTCCTATATTGTTTATGAAAAATATCTAATTTGCAGCAGAATGTTAAATTGGGTTGGGCATTAAACAATGTTTTAAAACGGAGTTGGAAACTGAGTTGGGAGAGTGCTGAAAATTCTACATGGTATCAAAACTTTGTTAAAGAAAGGGCAGATTTTTACACAGCGAAAAATTTCAGACATCAATGATTTCTTTTGTCAATGGGCAGCACCTTGTTGAGACCTGAATGAACTTTGCAGAGAAAATGGCAACAGGACTTAGGTTGGATGATAGGCTTGATGGGGCTGGGAATTTTGTCCCATGGAAAGCTAGGTTAGTGCTGATATTGGAGGAAAATGAGTTGTGGGATGAGGTAGTTTACAACACTACAGCTAATCCTATTGTTGTACCTGCTTCCACCGATGCTCAAGCACTTTCTGCCTTCAACAAGAAGGACATAAAGGCTAGAAGAATTATCCTAAATGCAGTTAAAGACCATGTGATCCCACATATTTCGAGTAAGACCCATGCATATCAGATGTGGGATGCTTTGACCAGCTTGTTTCAAAGCTCAAATGAAAACAGGAAGATGGTTTTGAGAGAGAAGTTGAAAAGTATCAAGATGGCCAAAGCTGAGGGTGTGATTTCCTACCTTACTAGGATCTCTCAGGTGAGAGATGAGCTTACAGCGGTGGGGGACCTTGTTCCTGGTTCGGAGCTAGTGCGGACATCTTTGAATGGGGTTTCAAAGCCTTGGGTTATTTTTGTGGAGGCTATAGTGGCCAAGGAGAACTTACCTACTTGGGACAGGACTTGGGATGATTTTGTTCAGGAGGAGACCCAGAGAGGTCTTGTGCAAGGAAGCTCTTCTACTAGCAGGGAGGATGAGGAGAATGTGGCTTTGACTGCAAAGGGGAAGAAGAAGTTCAAGAAGGGCCCCAAGAAGGGTGGGGCTAAGCAGCAGGATGGACAGAAAGACTTGAGCACTGTAAAGTGCTTTGCTTGTCAAAAGTTTGTGCACTATGTTGGACAGTGCCCACAGAAGAAGAAGAAGAAGAAGCAGCAAACAGCAGCTTCTGCAGAAGTTGAGGAGTTTACAGCTAGATTCGAGAGAGAGTTTTCTCTCTGTACTGGGCATGTTGATAGAGAGAGAGCATCCATCATCACCAGTGTAGACATTGATATTGAGAGGGAGTATTCCTTGTTGACTGGTCATTCTTTGAGTGCATCCACCACCAGCACGTGGTATATTGATAGTGGAGCTTCGAGCCACATGACAAGTGCTCAAGAGATGTTCTCTGAGCTTTCACATGCAGGAATTGATGTGGAGGTAGTGTTGGGGGATTACACAGTTATTAGAGTTGTTGGGCGTGGGACCATTACTTTTCAGAGAGAGTCCATGAGTCCCATGATTTTGAGGGATGTATTGTTTGTACCTGGGCTGAAGAATAACTTGATCTCAGTTTCCATGACTTGGGGTGTCCTTCCTGGATGGACATGTGCGTGTTTTTCCCAAGCCTGCAGGACCATCTGCTTCCTACACCATTGGAGTCAGATGTGGGAAACTATACAAGCTCTTGTTTCAGCCCCAGCATGCTTTGACACATAGCAGCGACAGCGAGCTTTCTGAGCTGTGGCATAGGAGGATGGCTCATCTACATCATCTAGCTTTGAGGATGTTGAGGTACATGGTTACAGGTATGCAGGGGGTGTGCTTTGGAAAAGTACACCAAGACTTTTTACGAGCAGCGATAGCAGGTCAACAGGAGTTCTTGATTTGATACATTCCGACTTGTGTGGTCCTATGTCAGTTGTTTCTCTGAGAGGGTTCGAGTATTATGTGGCATTCATCAATGACCATTCCAAGAAGACCTGGATCTACTTCCTGAAGAGCAAGAAATCTGAGGAGGTCTTACAGAGGTTCCAAGAGTTCAAAGCTCTTGTGGAGAACCAGACTGGGAGGAAGATTCGGGCACTCAGATTAGATAGCGGGGGTGAGCATACCTCCAAGGAGTTCGATGAGTATTGCAGACCGGAGGATATTCGGAGATAGTTGACGATACCATACACTCCTGAGCATAATGGAGTGGCAGAGAGGAAGAACAGATCTATTGTTGGAGCTGTGAGAGTCATCTTACATGATCAGTCACTTCCTTTCTTCCTCTGGGTAGAGGCATGTAGTACAATTGTATACCTTCAAAACAGCAGTCCCCATCGTGCAATGGGGAACAAGACACCTAAGGAGACTTTCACGGGCAAGAAGCCTGAGGTGAGTCATTTTCAGATATTTGGTTGCCTGACTTATTCACATGTCCCTTTTGAGAAGAGTACAAAGCTTGAGCCCACAACAAAGAGAGGCATCTTTGTGGGGTATGATGAGACTTTGAAGGCCTTCCGCATTTATCTTCCTTCTCTGAGGAAGGTTGTTGTGAGGAGAGAAGTGAGATTTGAGGAGCGGGCCTTCAGGAAGTCTAGAGAGTCAGATAAGGGAGAGCAGCAGGTTCCCACACCTCAAGTAACTTCACAAGTACCTTCAGTGCAGATGACAGGTTCACAGGTTTTCAAGGTTACTGGACCACAGAGTATAGGCACAGGATCTCCAGTTTCAGTGGTTCAACCAGCTAGTTCTTCGGGGACAGGTCTTGGTTCTCAAGTCACAGGTTCAGGATCACAGGGTTCACCAGCTTCTGGTATACAAGTTTCTAGGCCTTCTACCTCTGGGAGTTCATTAGATGAGGACAGACTAGTTTGGGAGCAACCTTCAGGAAGAAGAAGCCTAAGTGGCTTCGGGAGACTATGAAGGAAGGTAAGGAGTTTAGAACGACCAAAGAGCCAGTGAGGGCTATAGTGATGCCAGACAGGTTGGGTATGGCATTGGTTGCTAGTCTTCATGATTCGGAGCCATCTACTTTTGAGGAGGCCTCTCAGCATCATGTTTGGAGAGATACCATGATGGAAGAGTACCATTCCATCATGAAGAACGATGTTTGGGAGATTGTTCCGATACCTGAGGGGAAGTCAATGGTGACTTCTCGTTGGCTTTACAAGCTAAAGCATGTTGCAGATGGCAATGTGGAGAAATCCAAGGCTCGATTTGTGGCGCAAGGGTTCTCATAGGTAGAGGGAGTTGATTATGATGAGACCTTTGCGCCGGTTGCTCGTTATACTTCTATCATATCATTGATTTCCATTGTTGCAAAAATGGGTTGGAAGATCCATCAGATGCATGTGAAGACTGCATTTCTCAATGGAATCATACAAGAGGAGGTTTATGTCAAGCAGCCACAGGGCTTTGAGATTCATGGGAGAGAGTCTCATGTGTGTAGGCTGAAGAAAGCCTTGTATGGGTTGAAGCAAGCTACTCGAGCTTGGTATTCCAGGATAAACTCTTACTTACTGTCGATGGGTTTTCAGGAGAGTGAGGTTGATTCGAATCTCTATTTCATCATGGTTGGAGATGATCTACTCATTCTTCTGTTGTATGTGGATGATTTGTTTATCACAAGGGGAGAGAGACCTATTGTAATTTGCAAGAGAGATCTTGCTTTAGAGTATGAGATGACGGCCATTGGGTTGATGCACTATTTTTTGGGATTGGAGGTTTGGCAAGAGCCTAGTCATATTTTTTTGGGACAGGGAAAGTATGCAGTTGATATTCTGAGGAGATTTCGGATGGAGGATTGCAGGTCGATGTCTACACCTATGGTCACCAACTAGAAGAAGCTTCATGCTTCAGAGGGAGAGTTGGTGGATCCTACTTTATATCGTCATCTCATAGGTTCTTTGATGTATCTCGTCAACTCTAGGCCAGATTTATGTTTTGCGATGAACACACTCGGTCAGTTCATGGTGGAGCCTAGGAGAGCGCACTGGGTTTACGCAAAACTTGTGCTGAGATACCTTGCAGGTACAGTGGATTATGGTCTGGATTATAGGAGATCGGATGGGATTAGATTCATTGGCTTCACGGATTCGGATTAGGTAGGCAATGTGGCAGATCGAAATAGCACTTTCGGATGTTGTTTCAGTTTGAGCTTGGAAGCAGTGTCGTGGTTCAGTCGGAAGCAAAAGTCTGTTGCTTTGAGTTCTGCAAAGTCTAGGTACATGGCAGACAGTCAGGCCAGTTGTGAGGCATTGTGGCTTCGAAAGTTATTGGTGGATTTATTTGATTAGGAGATGAGGCCTACGGTGATTTACTGTGACAATCAGAGTTGCATCCAGCTCTCTGAGAATCCTATATTTCACGACAGGTCAAAGCATATTGAGATCAGATACCATTTCATCCGTGATTATGTTCAAAGAGGAGTTGTGGCATTGCAATACATTTCCATTGATGAGCAGGTAGTAGATAGCCTGACAAAGTCTCTTGCAAGAGGCAAGTTTATTCATTTTAGAGGCAAGTTGGGTGTGGTGAAGAACAACTTTCTCGGTAAGAGGGAGTGTTGAATTATTAATACCTTGGAAATTGTTCTCTTAAGTGACTTTTGCATGAGTCACTAGAAAAGGGATTTTGTCACTTGGACTTTATATTGATGACTTGAGATGAGCATTAAATGCACTTTCGAGAATAAAGTGTACTTTAAGTAAAAATTTAAAAAGTGAGTGAATTAATTTTTAAATTGTGGAGAAAAGTGATTTTATCACAACCACTCATCTCATCTAATCTGAGCCATTGGATTAGATGGCTTTTCACTCACCCTAATTGTTTTTACCTAAAAGGCAAATTTTCCAAGTGAAGAGGCACTTTTGAATTTTGAGAGAGAGAGAGCCAATTTCTGAGAAAAGAGGAGAAAAACACAGGAGGGCATTTTTTCTTTGGCACAAAATCGAGGAGGCAAGTACAGCAGCTTGGCACGAAAATCGAGGAGGAAGCATAGTGCATTTATTGCACAGTACCATACTGTCCATACAGTACGAATTCCGTACAGGGCATGAATCTCGAGGCAGAGATTCAGGGCACAAAAACTAAGGCAGCTTTTGTTGGCACAAAAACCGATGCAGTGAGTTTGAGCACAAAAATCAAGGCAAGTACAGTCAGCATGATTTTCGAGGCAGTTCCGTACAGAACAGGTCGTACAGCCTGTACGTACGACGGGCGTACAGTCTTGTAGCAGAACGGAAATCGAGGAGTGTAAAAAAAGAAATTTTCTCAGTTTGCAAATTTCTGGGTTGGCACAAAATTCGAGGTAGAATTGTTCATCTTTCGGTTGAGATAAATAGATTATTGTAACCAGATCTAAAGAGTTGTGGCAGCAGGAAATATATAAAGGGATGTAGGATACCTATCATATAAACATTATGTAAACAAGATGCAACAAATATGCTAGACAAGAAATAAAGAAGGGATCCTTTAGTGCTGAGTTAAATACCAACCATAGTGAGCATGCATTGAATCTACTTTAGAAAATTGAATCCAATGCACAAGGTAGGTAAGCCTTCCAAAAGATAATCAACACTAAAGTGACTGTGATATTTCAGATCTGCAGTAAGAGCTAAGACAGTCAACAAAAATCAGCAAGAAGTTAATAGGAACTTTAACATGAGAGCAAGATTCAAGTACCTACACGAACAAAGAGAAGTGAGAAATTAAATTGATGGAAGAAGTTGGAAATAAAATAACATCTAAGCTACTAAAACCTTAGACTAGTGCCTTGAGGGAAACAAAATGTTGGGCAAAAGGAGTCAAAATTAAGATGAAGGGTGGAAGAAATCCTAAAGGGAGAGTGGAGGATAACACAATCCCTCTCCTTTGCTAGTTGAAATACCCAAGTAGATCATTTACTCCAAGCAATTTGATAGTTATACAAAGAGAAGTGAGAAATTAAATTGATGGAAGAATTTGGAAATAAAATAACATCTAAGCTACTAAAACCTTAGATTAGTGCCTTGAGGGAAAGAAAATGTTGGGAAAAAGGAGTCAAAATCAAGATGAAGGGTGGAAGAAATCCTAAAGGGAGAGTGGAGGATGACACAATCCCTCTCCTTTGCTAGTTGAAATACCCAAGCAGATCATTTACTCCAAGCAATTTGATAGTTATCCTATGATTATCAAGACGTAAAACAGTCTATCTAAACACAAGGGCCACCAAATGATTAGTTAAATGCCTAGGGAATGAAGCTTGAGCATGAACAAAAGAGGTTGCAGCACACAATTGAAACAAACCAAACCTCGAACATAAAGGACAAGGTTGCAGCAATTATCCATTACCTTACTAGACATAAGTAAAACAAATACCAAGTTACCTCAAACCCTAGTGAAGGAAAGATCCACCATCCATATCAAAATTGCACCATAGAAACTCAACAAGGTGCCCCAAGAACACATAGCAAGAGAAAGAGCAAGAGTATTTTATTCCATAGCGAAAATTTCAACCCTTTGGAGAGAAATCAGCCTCCCTTTTATAGCCTAAGGGGACCAACTTTCTCTTGTGATGAGAATTAGGGTTGTTGAATTGAATTGTTACAATAGTGATGATCTCTAGGAAGTGGTTTCTAGATCTATGGTCTAAATCCACTCCTTCACAACAAGAAAATGCTAGAAAATGCCAAATCATTGGGCTTGATGAAGACGCCCTCCTTCTAGTAAATAATACTAAACAATAGCCAATACCATGGGTCTTCATCAAAACAAGAGGTAAATACCATGGGTTGTTGGAAACCAAGTGCAAAAACCATGTGTTGTTTCCTTATTACGAGCTTTGGTCAAATCCACCTTCCAAGTTGAAGTTGTTGGGGCCACACGATTTAGCTTGTAGAAGTTGATCCATGTGCTAGAGGTCTAGATAAATGGTTGGGACTTAATCTTCAAGTGAGATTTGCTTTAGAGGATCCCAAAGTGCCTCCACATGTGTGCCAAAATGCCACATCATAACAATTTGCCTCAACATGTGTGCCACAAGCCAACTAGGCCAAATTGACTTAGGGAGATTAGGCTAATTTCCCTCAATTAATCCAAAATTGCATCCTCAACTAAAAATTAGAACACAAGTGCACTTTTTGCCATCTCAATGAATAATTAGACACAGACTTGGGCTTTTTTAATTAAAAACCTTAGGTGTTCCATCAATTAATCTGTCGTTATCCTTAAATAAGCCTACAAACCCTCTTGTGCCTAGAAAAGGCCTTAGATGGACAACACCCTACAAGGAGATGGTTGGATTGAATAGTAGGGCCAAATGGGTGCCCAAATCTACCAAGTCATCTTGGAAATGGCTATAACGTTCCCATGCACGATCATGAAGTTTTCAGGCTACCCACTGACACTAAAAATATGCCCATGTGCAATGTGGCCAATCTGGAGGAGCGCTTTAAGATGCAAAGATGGGAGGTTGTAGAAGGGCCAATTCGGTGCCCAAATATGCCCACCTTTTTGGAATTGATTGATCTAAGGTAGTAATGACCAATATGATTTCATATACCTAGGTAAGTGGCCAAATGGATATCCAAATATGCTTCTAGATCCTTCAAATACCTTGTAGTACTCAAGATATGAATTATGCACCTTTTGCGCCCTATAGAGACTAATACACTAGCACTACAAACCCTGAAACTTTGAAGAAGACCTGATGAATTCTCTGTGGAACTGAACAAGATGTACGTAAGATCATAAATATCCTTGATTGATCAACAACAAAGGGAATCCACATGGACCAATACACAGCAGATGCAATTAATCATCACATTGAGTCATCATATAGCTAGTCATGTATACATGACTATATACCTACACCACAAGTATCTTCAAACGGGTTTTTGAGAAGCAAGACTTACCAATTAACCAAATCCATGATAACATCCAAGTACTTGCTAGGACTAGTTTCTTCTAAGGGGTGGACTAGATGGAGTAAACCCAAGTTAGATAGTTGAAATTGTGGTCAAAGATGAATTGGTTGACTCAAGATGTAGGAAGAAAGGGATCTCTATGACCTCCAACACTTAGGCAAACATTAGGGAAGTGTCTCACAAATGGGTATTGTGTAATGAAATAATACCCCCTTAACCATCAACAATCAGGCTTCCCCTTATTTGACTTTGACTTTTTGCTTAAGATCCTTCTTGGATTTGATCTTCTTGGACTAGTCTTCATTTGATTTTTGGGACTCTTCATTCTTGTACTTCATTTGTTCCTCAAGACCTTGGCCTTTGATTTTATTTAGAGGCCTATAAGCAATTTTTCTACTTGCTCTTTCTTTTCTTGATTTAATTTCTTTGACTTGGTCTTCAGTTTGCTTTGACTTTACAGGTACAAGGAGTCATGGACTAGGAGTTTCATTTTTCATGCACTTTTTGAGGCATAGGAAGGTGTAAAGACTTTCATACTTCAGGTCTAGGAAAGATCGTTGCTCCATGGCAACTCTCTTTGTTTTATAAGCAATTAACCCCAGGGATTTACAAGCAAGCCTCTTGAAGCATCACAAGATTGTTACAACATAAGCATTGCCTGAGACACAAAGGTAAAACTCGGAGGGGTCATTGAGGGGAGATCAAGAGTTCAACTTCATTAGCCTTAGACCAAAGATGCAGACCAAAATTATGAAGTGGAATGGATGATGGATGGATGGTCATAATATGGACCAGAAGAAGGTACAAGTCCTTACAAACTACATAGAATCATCTAGGCTCAATGGTACATAAGTAAATCAAAGATCTACTACCCTCGACAACTTGAAAGTGTGATACTACTAACTATACTCATCAGACAATCAACACATCAACCATGGCAAATAGTAGCATATAGTACATCATCATGGCATGGCATAGAAGTAACAACATGGCATATATCTGATCATCACAATATATCTCATCACATCAAAGGAGAGGCCCAAGAGTAGCAAAGATGGGCCTCAATACCCTGGATTGCATCTTGCTCAAAAGCAAAAATAGGTCTAGCCTACAATATGCCCACTGAATGTGGCATAACAGACCCGTAACCACCACTCGAAGGGATGCCTCCCTTCTTGAAGGGACACCTCACTTGAGTTGTGTATATAACACTACTTGAACTCTCATTTGGATCATCTCATTCAAGTGAATTCATTGATTCCTTTGCCTAAGGGGACCTACAGTATTTTTCTCTACATGTGGCTTCCTTGGTTATAGTTAAATTATCTTGGTGAAGTCATGGTAAGTAAACATCTTGTGATCTATGTTAAGTTTTGTTACATTTATTCTTGTTAGATTACTGTGTTAAAGAGATCATTGTACATCTACTATCTTTTATGATCTCAACATTAAATCCAAGGTGTTAACTCAACCGGTTGTCATCAATGTTGCTAGGGAAACAATTAGTTCCATGCCAACGACTTCCTAGTTCAAATCCATAGGTGTTAGGTGCACTAGTCTACATCAACAAGTTTACTAACGATGTCATCCACTAATGTGGGGAAGAATCCCTGTGGTTATCCCACGAGGTTTTCTCTGGAAAATATGTCTAGAAACATTTAATTAATTAAAAAAATAATTCCAAAACCAATGTACATTGTAGATTCCATGCTTCTATCATATATATGATATATCTTAGCAAAATGTACTACATGTTACATGATTGTCATAGCCAATATTCAACATTTTCCATAGAAAGCAATCTTGCCTCTAGTAGCTAGTGTCAATGTTTTAAAAGTCGGAATTGAACTGGGAATCAGTCGAGGGTCGGGTTGGTCTTGGATCTGAATCAGCTGACAACTCAATTTATAAACCTGTTTACTAAAACAAATATATATATATATACCTTGGAGGGGGGATGGAGCTCTGCAATGAGTCAGCTTCGGGTTTTTCAGTCGAAGGTTTGCACAATGATGAAAATTTTGTTTTCCCCCTTTTCTCCACCCTATCCCTCTTTCCATGTCCCAGTCCTGAAGCGGTTACACATGCCCCCGTAATCTGTCGTCTTTTACGTCACCCTCATCTCCCCCAACCTTCGATAATCAAAATGGATGCAAACGTGGTGGATTTTGACATTTCTCCCCAGCAGGGACCTATCTTTTCAAGGGACGATAAAATTAAGTGCAGAAATGAAGGGATAAGTGAGTTGATGGATCAGTTGCAGATGTGCACTTCGAATAATGAGCAGGTTACAACACCCTCGATCGAAAATCATGGCTTTGGTACGCCAACCTTCGTCTCAACGAAAGGAGATCGTCGTAAGAAAGGAGCCAAAGCTAAAAAGGTGGCGGCTTCTTTGGTGGTCGGGAAGGAGATTGGAATCGAGGAAGTGCCTGACTATCTGTCTTTTGCGTTGGTGGGAAGATTTTGTGGAAATTTCATCAAAGAATCAACCCTACGTTCCTTGATGGATTCACACTGGAAGGATGTTCTTGACCATTTTCCTACCTTTCACATTCTGACGCAAGGATGGATACTTTTCTGTTTGCACTCTGAACTTGACAAACAAAGATTTCTTAACTGAAATTGGAGTTGGGGACCTTCTGGACTTATCCTGAAATAATGGTAAGTCGACTTTGATGCCAAGAGAGAACCACAGAACATTCAACAGGTCTGGGTCATTCTACCTAGGTTGCCAATGATGTTTTGGAAAAAACAGATACTGGAAGTTATTGGTGGGAAGCTAAGCCGCTTCACTCACTGGAGGAGAATTTGGAGTCCAAGGTTGATAGAAAATGCACGAAGATACTAGTAGAAATGGATATTCGTGAAGGATTATATGAGGAAATAAAGATTGAAATGTTCGGGAGCATTTGGAACCAGCGCCTTGATTACTGGAAAATCCCTTTTAGGTGTTATAGGTGCAGACAAGTGGGGCATCTAGCTCGAGACTACCCGTCTCCCATCCATTCAATAAGAACGAAAAAAGTATGGGTTAAGAAGCAGCAGGATGACGTTGGGCATGAAGGGCATACTACATAGTACTGGCATTGTTCAGCAGGAAACAGATGCTCTAACACAAGAAGAAGCCCAGCGTTCGGAAAACAAGCCCAGAGGAGAGAATGACTACATCTCGCCATCTTCTGGTAAGCTTGAAACGTCACCCCCTTTTCCTCCTACTTCTGCTATTCCTATTTCTTGTACTCCAGATATGTCTGTGTTGCCAGTAACTCCTCGTTCCCCTAACCCCTCTTTGCACTCGTCTCTTTTTTGGACAAGACAAAGGAAGTTCCTTTAACTTCTTCACCTAACTCTACTTCAAAGTTAATCCCGTCGAGATTTTACAACACAAGGTCCAGGGTGGCCTCCTTAGAAAAAAAAGTTGAAGTGATAGCTGGCGGATTGGATTTAGACCTAGTACCAAAAATTACCCTAGGCAGAAAGTCTCTTTTGTCGAAGGCTAAGAAGCAAGTAGTTTTGGAGATAAAAGCACGTAAGCAATCTACTATCGATGGGGCCCTTAGATCAGGAAAAGCCCAACACAGGGCTTCTTAATGTTGTGTATGTCCTTCAACGAAAGGGGGTTAGGGCCCCCCCCAAACAAAATGCCGTCAAAAGGATGATAAACAACCTTAAACCATCTGTAATCCTCATTCAGGAAACTATGTCAAACGGTGTAAAAGCTCAGGAAATCCTTGGTCACTAGTTAAAAGATTGGCCTTTTGATTTCTTGGATGCGGGTGGTCACTTTGGAGGTTTATTATTTGCTTGGAGCCCAGTTTAAGTGAAAGTTTCTTCAAATAAATATGACTCAGTCCTCAAGTCCATTTTGAAGGATTCATCCACAAGCCTTACCTTCACCTTTCTCAATGTATATGGACCTTTTTAAAACATCGAGTTTTTTGGGAGAGTTTTTCTAATTTAGGACTTTGGGAGGCACAAAATTTGATCCTGGGTGGAGATCTTAATCTCACAACTTTCGAAAGAGAAATCTGGGTTAAATTCCTATGTTGCACAAGTTTATGGAATGCGGGAATGTAGGGAACGTGGGTACGACTATTGGATACATCTAGAGGTTTCCCCCAAATTTGCAAGAAGCGGCAGGTTGGGAACGCCAATAATATATATTAAAAAAATAATTAAAAAACTTGAGAAGAGAAGAAACATAGAGAAAAAAAAACATTAACACAAATCGAATGACTTAACTTATCCCTTGTATTATGGTTGTAACTAGAACCTCTTTGCAAATGGAAATGGCAATAAAATCAAGATTACCATCCACGTCATTGATTATATAAGGTAGACTCTTTCTAAAGTGGGGACTTTTAGAAGTTATAGTCCCTATATTTGTGGCTAAATGTATAGAGTAAGTTTTTAGTTTTGTGTCAACTATGATTAGAATGTATTAGAATATTATATGTTTACAAAACATTTTATGCCAAGGTATTTGCAAAGGTATATAATTGTTCAAATTTAAATTATTATAAAATAAAAATCAAGATATTTTTTATTTAAATGTAATATATGAATTTAGTTTTAAAGTAAGATTTAAAACCATTTCCAATTAGTTAAAAGTTTACTTTTTATTCATAAAGTAAATAGTAAAATAAATAAATTTATTTTCTTTTATTTAATAATATATATAAAATCAATAGATTTACATTTATTATTGATTAGCGATAACTGCAATTCAGCGTAGGGATGAGTCTAGCACAAGCCTTAAATAGAGATCAGTGCACCAACTTGACAAGGTAACACGAAAAAGACTTTTATTGCAACTTAGTTTTCTAGAGAAATTTTTTTGAGTCAACCATATATATGTATGGTCGCAAGGAAATAGGAATGTTGTTAACAACCAACATGGCGATCATGAATGCGTGGAAGTTCCCAATGAAAGAAACGCGCAAAAAGAAGTCCCTAAGTTCTCGATTTTAGAGGGTAAAAGTTCCCAATAAGTTCCCAACCATCCGGAACGATTCCCATTGGATTGGGAAAGTTCCCTACAAGTTTCAAAGTTCCCTGGAACATCGAAACTTCGGGAACGAGTTTCCTAAATCCGAGAGTGGTTCCCGTGCTACATAGGTAAATTCGCAAGGCCTGATTCATTAAGCAACTACTTCAACTCCCTTTTTGAAGCCAATAATCTTGTCGATGTCATTCCCTGCAAGCTTGAACCTACTTGGCGTAATAGGAGAAGCGGGGACAAAGCAATTTCGAAAAGGCTGGACAGATTTTTGGTTTCGAAAAATCTCCTAGCAGGGCATCTCTCAGTTTCTTCATGGGTAAAGGAAGGAGACCTTTTTTATCATCGTCCAATCCTCCTTTCCATTGCTTTTCAAGACAAGAAGCCTAAAGCCCCCTTTAAATTCAATCCTATTTGGCTCAAGGAAGAAAGTTTTGAATTTGATCAAGGATATTTAGGTTCCAATGAACTCTTCTTCTCATGACTCGTGTATGAAACAATAGGTGGACAATCTTGCCAAAGCAAAAAAGGCTTCTAAAAGTTGGGCAAAATTATATAATGCAAATCATCAAGCCCAGTTAAAAGAATTAGAAGCAGGCATTACAGACTTATATAAAAAGAACAATCCTGGGGTTTTTGCAACAGAAGAGCTGGAAAAGCTGAAGTCTCTTGAAGTCAAACGTACAAAACTCCCTTCAAAAGAAGAATCCTTGTGGAGACTTAAAAAGTAGAACAGTTTGGATAGCTGAAGGGGATAACAATACTAAATGTTTTCATCGTTTTGCCTCCTACAGACAAAACTTAAACACAATAGTTGAAATTCAGAATGAACAAGGCACATCAATTACTTCTTTCAAGAAAAAAGTTGAGGCAGGGGTTTCCTTCTTCAACTCTTTATTTAAGGAAAGGGAGGGTTGCCACATTCAAGAAATTATGCAAGTCCTCAGACTCTTTCCAAGATCAATAACAAAGGAAATGAATGCATCCCTAATGAAGGAGGTTTCAAAAGAACTTAAGGGGACCTTATACTCCTTTCACAAAGGAAAGAGTCCTGGTCCTGACGGCTTTACCATAGAATTCTTCCAAGGGTTTTATGACCTGTTGAAGACCGACCTCTTGCTGGTAGTCCAGGAATCTCAACATTCTGGAAAGATGTTGGGTGCCATCAACTCCACCTTTCTTGCTCTTATTCCTAAAAAGCAGAAGCCTCAAACCTTTGCTGACTTCCGACCTATTTCTTGTTGTAATGTGGTCTACAAGTTAATAGCGAAAGTAATTGCTCTTCACCTGAAGCCTTTTTTAAGTGAGATCATCCCAGAAGAACAATTTGGGATGCTATATAATCGACAAATTCATGATGCAATATCTCTGGCATAGGAGGCTATACACACAATCAACAAAAACAAGGTGAGTGCCTTTGCATTAAAATTAGACCTCTCTAAGGCCTATGACAGGGTTAGTTGGACCTTTCTTCGTCTCTTGCTTAACCAAGTCAGCTTTTCTCTGAATTTGGTAAATGGGATAATGGGATGTGTAAATTCAGCTTCCTTCGCCATCCTCATAAATGGTTCTCCTTCTCCCCTTTTTCGTCCTTCAAGAGGCCTGAGACAATGTTGTCCTCTCTCTCCCTTTCGTTTTCTTCAGATAGCAGAAGCCTTGAGCAAATTGATGCAGCAAGCAAGGAGCTCAAGGTCTTTCAAAGGAGTTAAGGTTTCGAAGACTTCCCTCCTGACCCACCTATTGTCCGTAGACAATGTACTCCTTTTTCGAGAAGGAACTGAGGAAAACCTGGAAACAATATCTCAAATCTTATCCCTTAACAAAAACGCCACAGGTATGGAAATTAATGCAAAAAAATCAAACTTCATTTTTAACAGAATCCCTTAAGTTATACAACAAAGAATTTCAACTACAATAACCTTCCCTTCAAGTCCTTTTGCAGATGGTTTTAAGTACCTTGGTTTTCTCTTAAAAGTTAAAACCCAATGCTTACTCCTTTAAAGACTGGTTATGGCTTTATAAGAAAGTGGAAGCTCAAATTTCCTGTTGGGAAAATAGGTTTCTATGAAGAGGAGTTCACCTAACTCTTTTAAAAGCAGTACTATAGAGCATCCCGGTTTACTAGGCTTCTTTAGCTTACATACTAAAAGGAATTCTAGTCAAGATTCGTAAGAAGTGTCTCTCTTTTCTTTGGACAACCAGTAAGCTAAAGGACAGTATTCCTCTGGTAAAATGGACCACAATTGAAAATTTAAAAGAATTGGGTGGATAAGGGATAAAGAATCCTCTTCTTTTTTCCAAGATTTAGCAGCGAAATCCCTTTGGAGACTTGCACAAAACTCAGATTCTCTATGGGGCAAAAGCACTAATCTCCAAGTATTGCCCTAACTCTTCTATTGTGGACTAGTTCAAAAGTAGAGATAAATCTCATAAAGGAGGTTCAATGGGTTGGAAAGCTTTCGTCCTTTCCTTTCCTCTAATTGGAAATTGGATAGCCTGGAGAATTTGTTGAATTTTCAACATTAGCATAAACTTTAAAAATTTGTAGATAAACATAAATAGATCAGCAGTGCAGTAAAAACACATTCATCACATCAGCACACATGGACACAATATTTTTCACTGGGGAAACCTTCAAAGGACAAAAACCCCAAAAGCATTAATAGCTCATCTCGTAAATGAGATGGCTTAAGAAATTCTTCAAAAAGTTCCTCAAAGCCAGATATGGATTTTGACCACAGTAACTGTATAATTCATCAATAAAAATTACACTGATAATTTTACCCACAATTTCCAGAATTACAGAAAATTACCAATTTAGGGCTTTCTCAGAAAAATTAAGATTTTCTCTCCTACCCGAAAATATCAGACTGCTGAAAACTGCCTAAAAATGTCAGACTGCTGAAAACTGCCTGAAAATATTAGACTGTCTGAAAACTGCCCAAAAATATCAGACTGCTGAAAACTACATGAAAATATTAGACTGCTAAAAACTACCTAAAAATACCAGATTGCCTAAAAACTGCCCAAAAATATCAGCCTATTGAAAACTGCCCGAAAATATCAGACTGTCTGAAAACTGCCCAAAAATATCAGACTGCTAAAAACTGCCTGAAAATTTCAGCCTGCTGAAAACTGCCTGAAAATATCAGCCTGTTGAAAACTACCAGAAAATATCAAACTATCTGAAAACTGCCCAAAAATATCAGACTACTGAAAACTGCCTAAAAATATCAGACTGCTGAAAATTGCCCGAAAATATCATACTGTTGAAATTTGCCCAAAAAATGGAATGCTGAAGATAGCTGTGCAAAAATGCTGAAGATGGACTTTGCTGATAAAACCCTAGCTGAGGGTTTGAAACTTTGAACATAAGATAGTCTTCTTCTCCTATGAGAACAAAAGTGTGTGTAACAAATGAGAAGGCTTGATCTTTTTTTATAGCCTTTGTTCACCTCTAAGTGGACAAGATTAAGAAAAATAAAAATAATAATATTTTTATTTTTCCCTAATTTCACTTTCACTTTTACCAAAAAGGTACTTTTATTTTTTCCTTTGACTTCTATAAGAAGTCCTTCTTTAATTAAGAAAAATAAAAATAATAATATTTTTGTTCTTTTCCTAATTTCATTTTTACCAAAAAGGTACTTTTATTTTTTTTCCTTTGACTTTTATAAGAAGTCCTTTAATTTTGTTTTCCACCTGTGGTCCTTTTAGGTGGACAAGATTAGGAAAGATAAAAATAATAATATTTTTATTTTTTTCCTATCTTCACTTTCACTATTACCAAAAAGGTACTTTTTTTTTCCTTTGACTTTTGACTTTGACCTTTTACCAAGTGCTCCTATGGTCATTACCTGTGGTGCTTTTTTATTTCAAAAGTACATCATCATAAACCAAGAGAGTTATTAATGCTTTTATCTCACACACTATGTGACACCTAGATCTGGTACTAGGGTAACTTAACCAAGGGTAGCTAATCCTTGGAAAAGCACACCAAGCCCACAGATCAAGGGTCAAAGTGCCACACACATGCCCAGACCTAGTCTAGGGCTTACAGTGTCTTCATTCTCCCAGAGAATGGCTACTCAGAACTAAGCTGAGTCTACCAGTCCCAGACTGGTCTACATCGTGGTCCTGGACCAGATGTCTACTCAACACAAGGTTGAGTCTACCCAGGGCAGATCTAGGTTTATATCATGGTCCCAGACCAGATATCTACCATTCAACGGAATGGTCACTCAACACTGGGTTGAGTCTTCACCGTGGTCCTGGACCAGGTGGTCCCATTCTCCGAAGAGAAGGGTTCGCAATGCTGCTCAGAAAATCAACACTCCCTCTCAACGAGAGAGGCATTCTCTGCCATACCAAGCTTGTCACGAAAGTACACGAACTTTGATGCTGTTAGAGGCTTGGTCAAGATATCTGCAATCTGCATTTGTACAAATGTACTACAACTTCAGAGCACCTCTCTGCACTAGGTCTCTGATGAAATGATACCTCATTTCAATGTGTTTCGATCTGTCATGAAACACTGGATTCTCTGAAAGCTTTATGCAACTCTGATTATCGCAATGGATGATCGTTGAGTCAAGCTTTCCCTCAAACAGATCAGATAACAACTTTCTGAGCCCAACTGCTTCCTTGCAAGCATTGCTTGCAGCAATATACTCTGCCTCAGCTGTACTTTGAGCTATGGAACCCTGCTTCCTGCTGAACCAAGAGATCATTGCTGATCCCATACTGAAGCAATAACCAGAGGTACTTTTCCGGTCGACTGCACTGCCAACCCAATCTGAATCTGAATATCCAGATAACAATACTCCACTGCTGGAAGTATACCTGAGCCCATAAGTGATAGTCCCTCGCACATATCTGAGGACATGTTTAGCGGCTACCAAGTGTATGTGCTTCGGATCTGACATGAACTAACTCGGTGCATTCACTGTGTAGCAGATGTCTGGTCTCATATGCACGAGATACATCAGGTAACCAATGAGCTGTCTATATAGAGTAGAGTCCACATTCTGTGAACTAGAGGCTGAGTCCCGCAACTTTGTCAAGTTGGTAGTCATTGGTATGCTCATGGACTTGCAGTCCTGCATCCCAAATCTCTGCAAGATATCCATTGCATACTTTCCTTGTGTCAGGAAGATCTCACTTGGATTTTGCCGGACTTCTAAGCCAAGGAAGTAATGCATCATTCCGAGATCTTTCATCTCGAATTCAGAGGTAAGCTCCCTCTTACACTGGTCTATCAACTGTTCATCAACTGTAAGAAACAAGTCATCTACATATAGAACAAGTATCAAGACATGATTATGAACAACTTTAAAGTACAAGTTAGAATCAGCTGTACTTTTGGAGAACCCCAAGCTATGGAGAAATCCATACATCCTAGCATACCAGACTCTCAGATCCTGTTTTAGTCCATACAAGGCTTTCTTCAGTTTACATACATGGGTCTTCTTCCCATGAGTAACAAAGCCTTCAAGTTGTTCAATATAAACCTCTTCCTCAATCTTACCATTGAGAAAGGTTGTCTTTACATCCATTTGATGTAACTTCCATCCGAATACTGCAGCAAGTGAGATGATGGTTCTGATGGTAGTGTACCTGGCAACAGGTGCAAATGTCTCATCATAGTCAATGCCTTCTTTCTGAGTGAAGCCACGAGCTACGAATCTGGCTTTATACTTCTCCACACTACCATCTGCAGCATGCTTGATCTTATAAAGCCATCTGGAAGTCACTACTGACTTTCCTGTAGGTCTGGGAACAACTTTCCAAACATTATTCTTCATGATTGACTTATACTCTTCAATCATGACATCAACCCATACCTGTTTACTTGCTGCTTCTTCGTGCGATGAAGGTTCTGAACTAATAAGCTGACTCATAAGACTGGAGTACTTCTGTGGTCTTATGCTTTCTCTGAAAGTCCCTAGAGGAGCTTTATGCTTCTCGGCTTCTTGTACCATTTCTCGGTACCAAGCAGGTCTCCTTTTGGAAGGAGAAACTTCAAGTAGTTCTTCTAGTGGACTTTCAATGTTCTCAGTAACATCTGGAGTTTGATCATCAAACTCTTCCTCCCTCTGAATTTTTGAATCTGGAAACTCAAGTGGAGGAACAGCATCTTCCGATGAAAGCTCCAGTGTTTTACGAAACACCGCTTCCTCATGGAAGATCACATCTATGCCGACCTCAATGTACCTCTGTCCAGGTATATATACTCGATAAGCCTTCGAGCAATCATTGTACCCAACAAATAAGCCTTTCTTACCAGAAGGCTCTAGCTTGGCCCTCTTTTCTTTTGGCACATGAACATACACAGGAGTGCCAAATATCCTCATGTGATCAACTGCAAGTTTCTTCTTGGTGAAGACTTCTTTTGGAGTCTTCTCACCCAAGATAACATGAGGGCTTCTGTTCTGGATGTACACTGCAGTTCCGGTAGCTTCAGCCCATAAAGACAAAGGAAGATCTAGATCAGTGATCATGGCTTTA
>LPNX010441958.1:316466-346247 GCA_001517045.1 Pseudotsuga menziesii
GTAAGGCTTACAGTGTCTTCTTTCTCCTAGAGAATGGCTACTCAGAACTAAGTTGAGTCTACCAGTCCCATACTGGTCTACATCATGGTCCCGGACCAGATGTCTACTCAACACAAGGTGGAGTCTACCCAGGGCAGATCTGGGTTTATATCATGGTCCCAGACCAGATATATACCATTCAACAGAATGGTCACTCAACATTGGGTTGAGTCTTCACCGTGGTCTCGGACTAGGTGGTCCCATTCTCCGAAGAGAAGGGCTCTCGATGCTGCTCAGAAAGTCAACAGAATTGGCAATGGAAGACTGGTGCGCATAGGCCATGATCCTTGGGTCGGGGCAGGAGAAGGTTATCTACTTTCAGACAATGTAGTACTCAAGCTTAAAATATCTTGTCATGTCCCCACCCCTCATGCCGACGATGGAGAGGACGCGACCAACACACTGCTGTCAAACTGGGCAATCTAGCCCCATGAACATAAACATAAAATAGAATGCATTAATATATAAAAACATACACAGATGCATAATGCAATCTACAGCAGAAGCAAAAACATTCATTCAAGCATTCAGCATGTTCATAATAATTTATAAAGTGAATGCATTGCAGAAGTTAAACACAGGAAAATACTTTATCTTGAAAAGAAGCTGACCCGCAACTAGCTACGTCGCTGCAACGTTCCTCCCAACCATAGACCAGTGTGCTCCTCAATCTCTCAGCATCACTGCCACCCCCGAACTGGGCATGATTCCACAAGGCACTAGGGAACAATAGGCTCACACATAGCCAAAACCATACATCCACAGTCAAGCCAACACACCGTTGGGTTTCACGGACTGTTCAACCAAGCCAATAAGAAATTGGGTTTTGTAGGCTGCTAAGGCAACTAACCAACAACACATGGCATCCTTGGAATTACTCAGCCAAGCCACACTTTGCATGAAACACACAGTCAACCAATTAATCAAACACAGCCATACACAACTGTTGGATATGAACAAAATGTTTATGGACAACCAAAACGAAACGACAGAGGGGAAAACAACCCTGCATGAGCAAATACGTTTTCAGGAAACGTTCATGGGCTTCACAGAGATAAAAACGGCCTCCTCAAACCCTCAGATCATGGATCTATTCTCCCATCTACTGGGGATTGCCAAAAACGGATTTGTAACCAAAAATGACCCGGTAAATTGGGGAAAAACACCAAGTGAGAGAAAATACGTCTTCACAAAACGTTTCTGGGCATTCTAGGAGCTGAAACGACCTCCATACACACCCAAATCATGGGTCTCCTTGGCCCACTCACTGAACAACACAAAAACGGGTTTCCTAGCTTGAAGAAATTTGGGGAAAAATGCAGAAAAGCGTGAGAGAAGCTCCCAGCTTGCTCATAGTGGCAAAAAAGGCCTCCTCAAACCCCAAAATCGTGGCTCCTTCCTTCCCATTCGCCCAGCAACACCGAAAACGAATTCTAGGCATGGAGAAGTGAAGAAAACGGCAGCAACTCGTGAGGGGGAGAGCTCATCAAGCTTCAACTGCGTGAGGGAGCCAAACCTCCATGAGGATGGGTGAAAATGAAAGTGATGGGTGAATAATGGCTTGGGCATGCATTTCCAAGCATTTACTTGTCCCACAAGTCAAAAACACGCTTTTCAAAAATGGGTGACTTCCCAAATTCAAATTTGACCTCCATACCTTTCCCATCCCAAGGAGATAACTTCTTCAACCACTTCTAGATGACTGGGCACAAAAGGACAAAATGGGTAGTTGACAACTTATGGGTTATCCCCCTTGGACATTTGGTTTTTCCCCATAGGCTCAAGGTTGGAATAATTCCCCCTCCTTTTTCCTTGTGAAATCATGCCCCCATCTCTTTAACGTTGTGACGCATAGCTAGTTGTGGTATTTTTATTAATTTACACTTTACATGATGTCTCAAGCATATCGTGCCTGGCTAACACATAAACCATCAGCATCGATTTTAATCGCCAATACATAAGACACTAAATCCATGATGGGGCCTTTGCCTTGGGCTCCACACCATGATCAAATAAAATATTTACATCATATGCAATTTAATACCACGGGGTCAAAACCAGGGTGTTACATGTCCAACATCTCTGTGCTCGTTGATGCAAAGTCAGATGACTTTCAAGTCTGCAGTTAAAAAATAGCACAAGATCTGGGTTTAGTTGGAGAGGAACCCTTAGAATGGGCAAGTTTTGTAAACAATTTACGGTTGAATTTTATCGTTCTAGATGAAAATTCCTCAGATAAGCTTTCCTGGACAAAGAATAGCACTATTGGAGATTTTACAGCTAAATTAGGGTATGAAGCTTTTACCAACAGCTTGTTCTCAAGTGAAAAGAAATGGTGGTGGACCTCAGTATGGAAGACTGGCAAAACTTTAAAAGCAAAACTTTTATTATGGCTTTCCTTAAGCGACAAGCTGCTCACTTGGGATAACTTGCTTAAATGTGGATGGCTTGGCCCCAATGTTATCAGAACCGGCCGACCCCGGGAACCCGAGAACCGAACAAAAACCGAGAAACAAACCAGATCAAAAAACCGTTTGAGCAAAAATACATAAAACATTCATATTTTCAAAAAATACATATATATCCATGTGCATCCATGTGAATTCAAATCATTATACACAAATATGCAAAGTTTCTCAAGCATATAGCAAGAGCGTATAAAACCAAAATAGTATCGACTGTAAATACATATCTAAAGAAAAGTACATCAACAAAGAGGTTATAAATGGCCTCTAAAGTCAAAATATAAGCATATGACTGCAATCTAGACTCTAGAATCTACAATCTAATGATTCTAATCATATATCAGAATTATCTGAGTCCTCATGCTTAGACTCAGAGTCATCATCTACATCCCCAACGTGAGCATGGCTTGACTCCCCTAGGCCTGAAGGCACTTGTCTAAATGTAACATCAATGTTCACATCCTCTTGTTGTGGAAGAGGGCCCAAATCCATCCACAATTAAATGTAATTGATATGGAGGGTGGGAGCCTCCTTTTATAACATTAGAAGGGTCGTGGGTCAATTAAACAGCTCACATGTGGACCCTATTTTTTTATTTTATTGAAAGAATTTGAAATTAGCTTTTTTGGGGGGGTCCTCGGCATTTTTGTACATAACCGGTCAGTGTTGTACTGAACCGGCCGGTTTGGAAAAAACCGGGCGGTTTTCGATGAAACCGGATGGTTTTCTACGAAACCGGGCGGTTCAGCATTGAAACCGACCAATTTCGTATGGAACTGGCCAAAAACAGTTTGAGAGCGTGATTTGACTCGATGAAGCTTGTAAACCGGTCCAATCGGCAGGTTTTTTCAAAACCGGTTCGGTTCTGATAACATTGGTTGGCCCAAGTCGCTGTCCCTCTTGCCAAGTTTTCTGTGAAACCGCTTCTCACTTATTCACCTCTTGTTCTAATGCAGTTGCAGTTTGGAATGACGCAACTAAGAAATTGAGCAACTCAGAAATTCCATTAGATTTGACAGTGGAGAAATGCTGCCAGAACTCGTGGAAGAACCCCTTGGTATGCAATTATGGTGCATTTCCATCATTTTTTATTTATGGTCTCTGGCGGGCAAGGAACTCTTTCATCTTTCAAGATAGGAGAGTCCCTTTTGAAGTTACATCGGCCTTGATCGTGCAGTGGACGAAGGAACACAAACAAGAGGAAAAACAGAAAAAGCCTCGGGTTCTGAAACATCCTTTCTTTGATAAAAGCATTCCCTGGGCTTATTTCGATGGTGCGAGCCAAGGAAACCCTCAACTTGGAGGTTCTGGTGGAATCATCTATCTTAATGAAGTCTCCAAGATAAGCATTATGTATTGTCCAGGGCATTGCTCAAACAGTAAAGCGGAGCTGACAGCCCTCTGGTCAGTACTTCACACAGCGCTGCTTCACAATGTGTTGAATATTCAGGTTTTTGGAGATTCCAGGATGGTAATTGGTTGGGCAAATCATAGGTTGCAGATCAAGACACCTCATTTACAGCCTCTGTTGTCTCAATTACAGAATCAGATAGAACTCGTCTCTTATATTTCCTTCTACCATGTTTGTCGAGAGCTTAACACAGAGACTGATCTGCTCTCAAAAAATGGGCTGCTCCTTCCACCTGGAGAACTAAGAGTGGAAGTACAAAACTCCTCGAATTAAATCTCTTTTTCATGCCTATGTTTTGATCGACATATGGAAGAATTTTCAGCAAGACACTCGTCTTTCTAAAGGCGTATTTTCTGTTTGATTTATAAAGTAAGTCCAGAGTGACATTCTATGTTCATTCTTTTTGAATGACTTATCTTCAGCAAGGCAGATTTAGTACTTCCTGTTATCGAAGTTATGAATGTAAGTCCACTGAGACAGCTGCTTTCGAAGTTATGATTGTAAGTCCACTGAGACAGTTTATGATCATTCTTTTATGGATGATACATATTTTCCATTTGGAAGATATATATATACCTCAGTTTTGAACCAGTTGAATCAGCTGGTCTTAATGGTTCAGTACAAGATTGCAGACCAAACCAATTCAAGGGCCAGTCCATCTTCTTTTCGGGTCAAACCAACCAAACAGTCTGGTTCCAGTTTCAGTTCAGGTGGTTTTTAATAAACTGGCTGGTGTAAGGTTCTATACAAAGTAGATATTTGAAGTCTTTTTCCTAACCAGAAATGCAAGAAACAAAGAAATAGAAAACCGGATAAAAATGAATCCAAAAAATATGTGAGTGACAAAAAATATCCCAAATATTTAGGAGTCAATGGAAAGGCAAGAAATTAAAAAACTAAAGAAATTCAAATTTATGACTTTCGTACTCACTGTAAGTAAAGAAATTCAAATTTATGACTTTCATACTCACTGTAAGGATGGATGCTGGAACTGCTAGCACTGTCAATGGAATATAAGCTACAGCTCTGCAAATGTTTCAACATAAATATCAGTGGCACATAAGAGAATAAAATAAGAAGTAAATATGTTAAAACATTTGTACCAAACTTCATATCGTGAACCACTCTATTGTGCCTCTTTTAATAGTCTGCAAAAGATGATATATGACACTTTAAGAATGAAATGCTTCAGCTTCACAAAACACCAATTTAGAACTTGTATGTCTATTCTAATGTTTAATTCACTGTTCAAGTTTCTAAAATTAACACAAAGGCTATGCCTAAGAGAAACAAGTCAACATTCCATGCTTGATGCAGCACCATGGCCTTTACCTTCCTAATAATTTATGCAAAACAGTGTATTATTGTTAAATCCTTGTCAACCACGTACATTTATTGAAACTTCATAAAATGTCTCAAAAATTCAGAAGAAAACTTTAACATTTCCAGAAAATCTGCAATCGTGAAAAGGTAAATTCATGCACTAAAAAGAGTACTTCCAAGAAAGCATCAAGTTGCAAACCACTGGAAGTTACAAGTTGGATTGATAATGAGACAGACTTAATCAAGAAATATGTGGGCATTACTTATATAAAAGTAAGAGATAGGAAAGAAAGGATAACACCAGTGTTTTGCAACATTTTGAAAATGCAGAAATCATTATGAAAACTCTATATTCAACCCATAGTCTAATCTTTTTAGATAAATACGTAAATGTGATCAATAAAGATGGAGGTGACACAATATACAATGAAAAAGAACCCACTCATGATGATAACTAGAATCAAGATACAAGGCCTCATTATACACATAGACAATCACGTACACAACAATTGGGGAACAATTGTTCACTCAATTAACTAGGACTCCCTAACTAGGGCTTCCAACTGACATCTGAATCACCATGTAAGTAGTGACTAACTCACGGCCCACTTTATAAAGTACATCATCACAAAGTAAAAATAAAACTTTCATCAATGACATGTCATTAAAGGAAAAATAGAATACAACCTGGGGCTAATACTTGCATCCTCCATTATTATTAAGCATCTTCGCCCAAGGCTGCATCATTGGCACTTAATGAAATTTCTCTTGTTGGACATTAATAAAATTATTTTATCTACTTTATTTGTCGATGTTGGGATCATGAATCCACGAGAACTTATTTTCAATTTCTTCTACATCTCGTGATCAAGATCAAAATTGGTCCAAACTCCTATTCCACCAAAGTCGCACATATTTATCATTCATCAATTGATGCTCGATTTCCTTAAATGCTTGTGGTTGGACTTCACTCCACTACAACTAGGCATTCTTTCTCAACAACATCCTTGATGAATATTTTGCAGTGTTTGACGAGTCTAAGACAAGTCTTAACATCATTAATATTCTGCAACTTGAAAGTCATCCTAGAGATCCACAAAATGTATATTTTTTTACACAAATATCTAGGATAGGAGGTCACCATGATAGCTTCAGAAAAAATGAACAAAACTTACACAAATCCCTTATTTTGAAATTCTTTGGAATTAACGAAACAAAAAGGTGTTCACACATTCTTTAATCAATTCTTGCCATCTGAATTTCGTAATTTCCTCTAGTTTAGGCATACCTGAAGGGGATTATGGAACCCCCTCTACTTATCCTACTTATAGTTGTCACCTCCATGCTCTTCTACATCTCCTCCCCCATTGTGTACTTTATCTATGAGATGCTTTTCCTGTTCCTCCTCTACAAGTGTTCTCGTTCATATTCTATCTTGACATGCAAACATGGCTTTGTCCACATGTATGTCATCTATGTTCTGTTGCATATTATCATCCTATTGCGTGTTTTGCTCTTCAAACTTGGCAATTGTAATAGACAATTCCTGTTTATTACAGTAGACAGAAATATTTGTGCAAATATATAAGAATAAATATATAATATGATTGATAAGAATGATTAAGATGATGATAAGATGAGATTACAATGAGTCTCATGGCAGTATACTTATATGCATTGACTAGTCATGAGGTGAAGGGGATGTGCACTTTGACTTTTCATTAGCCTAATAGTATTATTATTATTATGTTTATAACAGCATTGCCATTATCCATTGGCATGGTATCCATGTTGGAAAAGACATCCTATTCAAACATTTTTTTTAAACAAGCAAGGCATCCTTCTCAACTAGGATATCCATCCAAGAAAGGATGTCTTTCTTCTCCTAGACATTCTCCTCATCCCCATGATCTTCATGCAAAGGATTAACCACTTTAACTAGCCATTCCACTTGTACATGTCCTCCAAACACATGATGCCATAGTAATGTAAGCAATCTTGACAAAATAGGTTTCCTTTCTTAAGCATGTCATCCTTATGCAAGTTGTCCTCAACACGTCATATCACCATAAGATCACCATAAGGAAAACAACTTTCTCTCTCTAGGTCGTCCTCCTTGTTCAAGTCAACCTTCACATGTCATCATCATTATATTATGTTTTCTTTACTCGTTAGACATGGTATCATAATGAGAAATCTTCATAATATAGGTTATCCATGTTGTCCAAGCCATCCTCTGTGCACATGATGTTATAATTATAAGTTTGTCTTCATTAATTAAGTCATCTTTTACAGGCATTATTCCATAATATCCCAAGCAGTTTTCGTGAATGAGGTCATCTAACCAAAGTTATCAGACTTGGACTTGGTGAGGGGAAAAATTTTAAACTAGACTCAGACTCTACCTTTCACTCAACAAATGACTTGATAGAATCAAAATACATAAAATATTCAAAATTTAAAATAAAAATATAAGTGCATGTAATTCTAGTCACAACCAAATGTAATGTATGCAGATCTGTCTATTAGAAAATGTCCCAAACTGGGATAACATATTTAGTCTCTTCATGTAATAGGCAACCCTTCAAACCATGACTTAGAAGCTAGTAATTATGCCTCTCTAGCAACAATGATATTTTTAAAGAGGAGAAAATTATTGAATAAGCTAAAGGTTAACAAGCAACCATTAGCTGCTCATAAGGTGTAGAATACATGGTGAATGGGTGTACTGTTAAGGCACTCCTTGAGTAAGGTCACCGGTTCCAAACTCCATGGGTGCTTACTTACAAAAAAAACAAGCAACCATTAGCCTAGTGAGCATAAAATGATATGGCTTGATAAAACAAAAAAGCTAAAGAGAAAGATCAATATCGAAATATGTACAAATCAGGAAAAGATTTAAACCACGATATCTAGGAAAATCTTGAAGCCAACAACTTTGGGCACACAAAATGTGAACATAAACAATGACACAACTACATAGACCACTTGTTTGGGCTTTATATTTCATTGGATACATAACAGGAATAAAAGTTCAAATAATTACATAGGCCTATCAAATCCTGAAGCTGCCACTTTCTTAGAGATACCTAATGCAAATAAATTATAACAACTACTAACCAAATATTATGAAGCTAAGTCTGTATTGAGTCAGTATTGAGTCTGTAACAAACATGTATGGGAGTTATATCGAGTCTGTAACAAGGCTATAAAAGGAGAAACCCAAGCTGTAAATGAGTTAGCCTATTAGCTAGTTCTTGCTTAGACGATTTTGAGATGATTAGTTGATACAGCAATTTTGAGTAAGTGTCTAGGATCTTGGGAAAGACGTTGGAGCTAGACTAGAGTTAGATAGTTTTGATTAATGACTCTGGATCGCTAAGTGCATCAGAGTAGTGGTTCTGCAGCTGAGTGCGCAGATAAGTAGAGAAGGTTGAGTCGATCCAGGCTGTGTGTGGATCGCTAAGTAGGAGTAGAGTAGAGTGATAAAGATAGAGAAGATCAGAGAGCATGAGAGGGAGGAGAAGTCTATAGAGATAGAAGAGAAGATCTTGAACAGAGTCTGTAGCTTTATGTACAGACAAAAGGTGCATCTATTTCCTCATGCCAATGCCAGATGAAGAGCACCTTGTGGTTTTTGCCCGAATGGGTTTCCACGTTACATCCTGTGTATGTGTGTGAATGTTGAGTAGATTAGACAAGTGCATATTCACTGTGTTTAATGGTTGATTGGTTATTGTGTTGTAAAGGGATAACTTTATGAATGTTGTATTTCAGTAATGAATATGTCCGTGATGTCTGTTCACTCTGCATTTGCGTAAGATTGCATAAAGAAGGGCAAATCATACTTCTGTGTTGACATATAACGTGCAAACCACCAACCCAACTTCCCGGTCTTCGTTGGAAACCTTGGCGCAGAGCCAAGGACTTAAACACCCTCCCGCACAAACTGTGGAAACATGGTTCTGGCAGTTACCCATAGATCTGAGATATCTCGGGTGAGACGACATCTGTGTCACATGTGCTCCCGCCTGAGCTCTGCTCCGTCGGGCCGATATCTTGGGCTTTGTTGTGCTGACCAAAAAGGGGGTTGAACCTAGGTCGCGAGGAGAAAAAGTCAACAATGTTCCTCCACTTGATTTTGTTTTCTTGAGAGTCTAGATGCCTCCTTTTGTATTAGCTCTAATTTGTCTTTTAACAAATTGCTATTACTCTGTAACTTCTCAACCCTTTCTCTTTGTGACTTTTCTTTGTCTTCGGATTTCCTAAGTTGTTCCTTAAGTTCTTCATTATGTTTTTGAAGCCAGTGATTTTCTTCTTGCTTTTCTGAAAATTTTCCTTCGAAATCTTTATTATATTGCTCTATCTTCCGACTATTTTTCAATTCCTTGATTTTCGTAACTAATGTCTTGTTATGACTTCTTAGTCAAAATACTTCTTCGGTATTGCTCGTTAAGGTATTATTGATTTTCGTAATTTGCAACTTGTGTGCCTTTTTAGAGTCGTCATATTTCTACTGGAGTTTTTTCATCTGTTGTTGATGTCGACATATCTCTGATTCTTGACTTTCTAACTTTCTCTGGACTTGTGCCAATTCATTATCTTTGTTCGTGATGAGCTTGTTTAAACGCTTTAATTCTTCTCCTAAATTGTTATCGCTTCTATAAGGTGATTCTTCGTCATTTTTTAAACTTTTTTATTTTGTCTTCAAGGTCTTGATTGTGATTTTTTAAATGTGATATTTTCTCATATTTAACTAATAACACTTTCTTGAATTCTTTGTTAGCTTTTTCCAACCTTCGATTTTGATCATTTAAGCTATGACTCTCTCGTTCTGTCAACTCATTAAGAAGGAGCTGCTTACTCATCTCAAATTGTAAATGATGATTAGTTGCTTTATATTGCTCTAACTTGCCTCATACCATTTGTAGTTGTGACTTCATTTTTGAATATGTGTTTGCCATAGTTGCAATTACAACTTTCTTAACTTTGTCTTTTTTTCGTCGACAATGGGAAGACACGAAACATGTAATAATTCCCAATCTGGTTCTTTAGGAGAAAAAATATTCCTTTAGCTTTGACATTTTTTTCAACAATTTGTCTCTTATCCCTTTTCTTTGAAAAAAATGATAATAATTATTATTATTAGAAACTAATAATAATATAAGTATAAAATCTGTATAATATCAAAATAATTATTATTATTATTATTATTATTATTAATAAAATTATTATTTATAAAATTATATATATATTAACATGTGCTTTATTGTAAGCAATGGAATGGGATAAGCGATGTGGTAGTAGCGAGCTCGAGCAAGTGGAGGGTGTTGTCTGCCAATTGCACACCAGCAGCAGAAATCTTCCAAAAGCTGTCTCCTCACTTGAGAAAGTGGGAGAGGTGTGACCTTGGGGGCAAGCACAGAGCCAAGTACTATCACCTACTCCTAGCTCCTCCGTTTAGGCTAACTCCTAACGAAGCCAAGGGGGGTAGTCCCTAACAAAGAGTTTCTATGGCTCAATGTGTTTAAGCTAAGTTTTAATGTTCGAATGATGCGAATGGGTGTTGTTTAGGAGTTATTATGATGAAAGATGATTATAATTATGAAAATTTGAACACAAGACAAAGGTAATCCACGTTGCTGCACTGGATTAAAAGATGAAGAATATACCAAGAACTTGTAAAAATAAAAGTGCATTCACAGAAAAAGATTTTATAAATCAAAGGGCAAATGGTCCAGATTAATAATAACACATGAAAAGATAGACCAGTGCCTTATGGAGTCAAAGCTCTGCAATGCTTGAAGAACAACAAAGATACAAGTCTTGAAATAAAGCTAGTGGATATGTTATGTGAGTGCTCTTGGTATGTTTTAAATATTTTAATGGTCTTGTTTATTATGGCTTGAAAGAAGGTATCAGAGACCAACCGGGAAAGTGTTCAAAGTCATTCCGTTCTAGACATGTCGGCCCGTCCAGTATCTCGGGCTGGTGTCCTGGAGGATTGACTAGCTAGTCGTGACCCTAAGACAACGGGGAGTTCCGACGCCCTTACTGAGAATAAACTTGAATGCTTTCTACAACATCGGTGCATTGGTTGTGGGGTAAAATTTTATTTGTGTTGTTATTGCGATCTTAGCAAGTCTGTTCACCGTTCTGAGTACAAGCCCAACTATGACAGTCGGCAAAGCATGCTAGGTAAAGAATATCAACGAAGTAAATTAATTAGAGGGGAATGTGAGTCGAAAGATTTTATTAAAAGAATTAATTAAAACCCTTCGACAGAAAGCGCTCTTGACTTTGTCTTATGACAAAAGTTCAAGAGTCTTATCTATCTATATGCCTAAATGCAAGGATGATGCAAAAATTAATATGCTCTCCAACAGAGAGTGCTCTTGACTTGGATTCGGGCAAGTTCAAGAGACTTAGAAATTAATTAATAACTTGCAAAAAGTAAAGCGCACGAAAATGAAAGAAAGACTAAACAAACTCTCCGATAGAGAGCACTCTTGATCCACCTTACGGTGAGATTCAAGAGATTTTGGTTCTTTTTTAATTTTTGCAATATTATATCAATTGAAAGCAAACAAAACTTAAACTAAGAAAGTAATGAAACAGGAAACTTTTCTTTTTTCAACTTTTATGAAAGCTAACTTCTAAATAATGAAACTACTCTTTCCTATTCTACTCTAGCAAATTACTATGCAAACATGAAAATAAAAGAGACGATACAAGCTACTTAAACTAAGTAAGTAATGAAACAAGAAACTTTTCTTTTTTCAACTTTTATGAAAGCTAACTTCTAAATAATGAAACTACTCTTTCCTATTCTACTCTAGCAAATTACTATGCAAACATGAAAATAAAAGAGACGATACAAGCTTCCCCCAAATGGGGGAAGAGGGGTGTGGGGGCCTTTATCCCACTTGCTCTTTATTATTTTTTACAAATGCTCTTGAAGTTGGGACTCCTTTTGCGATTGAGAAGGTCTTCAATGCAACCTGGAAAAAGGAGATGAAGAAGGGGGGAAAAGGAGTGTTCTATTTTGGAGCTCGAAACTTCAAATTTTTGCTAGCACTTCCACTTAACCTGTCATGAAAAGTAAAAAAACCAGCGAGCTATTTTCTTGTAAAACAATGGATTAGACAATAAAATACACTAAAAAATTACACTTAGCACTTGCGCAAAGATAGGATTTTTTATGCTTCTTCAAGTACTAACTAGATCCAAGTTAAATGTAAAACTTAAACACTTCCTAGATCTAGAAATGAGAGCAAGTAAAATGAAAATGATTGACCTTATAGATCTAATTTTGACTTGCAAACATAAAGTGAAAGAATCGAAAATTTTGTTTTAGGGGTGAATAAAAGAGATGGAACCACTTGGATCTTGAATCTTTGAAACCACCCTGGATCTCAATTAGCATGCAGCTGCTAGAAACTTGTGCTTGGCTCCAAGAAAAGGAGATGCAACTTAGCTCAACCTTTTACTCGGTGCAATGGAGTGATCTGCAATCAAAGACTTATACGCTTGCCAAAAAAGGGGATTACATCATGTATTATTTACTAATTTTAATCAAATAAGCATGAAATACAACTAAATAAAACAATGCTCTTTTAGATTTATGGAAGTATATAGATAAATAGATAACTTGAAACTACAAATATCTATTCTTATGTGCTTATATAATCTCTTTAAAGCATGTATCAATACCCACAAATTAGCAAAGCAAAAAGAAATTGAAATTGTATCACCTTATTAACCAAAACACATGCATCCAATCTACACCGCATGAGCCTCCAAAGCCTTTCTTTATTCAAAATAGTTGCATGAGAGCAACAAGTATTACAATATTTCACCAGAGGTTCTCTACACAAATCATCCACACTGTAGAGCTAAAAAGAGCCTCTACTTATGCAAAGAGAGAAGACTAAAACCCTAAAACCAAACTCCATCAAATGTGGGCCAATCCCCATGATTTAGCTGACTCGGCACATAACTGAGAGCACAGACCTAAAATAAAGTTGGTGTGAGTGAGGGGTGGCCTCCACCTAGGCAAGGCGCCCCCACTCCCAACCCTAAACTCTGAAATCCATCCACTAAATAGGCCACACGTGTGAAGGCGCAACCATGAAGAGATGAGGGCATGAGCTCTGGATGGAGACATGAGGGTTGAAGGAGGAGTTGCATGGTAATGATAGGTGCCAAAGCCCTTAGGGTTTGCACCAAACACTCATTTCATTTATTACCTTGCTCCGTAATTAACACCAAACCAATCACAGCCTTCCAAATCACCCATTTCGTGAGCTTCGCTGGAGATGACAAGTCTGCTAACTTAATGTATCTTTAATGCTCTCCGATTGTTGACTGAAGAGGATTTGTGCCGAGTTGAATCATCATAAATGCCCATTGCCATGTCATTTATCCTTTTATTTTATTCAATTTGGTTTATTTTGGAGAGTTTTTTATTTTCTCCAAAATATTCATTTTTAATATTTTAATTAATAATTTCTCCGTAAATGACTTTTTTGAGAAATTATTAATTATGAGGCTGAATGAACTTCTGAAACTTAGGGATAGCTGGCTAGTTGATCATTTATGATTTTTGGCTTAAGGTTAGAGACTTCAATCACTGAATTCGGGTTCCAGATGACTGACATATTACAAATTGAAATTTTTCCATTTAAACTATGGAAAATTTTAATTAAAAACTTAGGAAAAATTAAAAACCAAAATCTGACGCGTCCGGTAAAAATTTTTCTGAGGGTCCTAGTGACTTAAGACATGACCATAGTATATTCTAATAATGTCTAATATGTTTATACATACTCAGTTGGGCTCTAACAACCCCCTAAGGCCCAGAATTCAAAATCGAGCATTCCAGCTTTGGAGGAAGCGGGAGAAAACCTCATCGATTATACTCGGCTATAAGCAAAGCGTAATCGATAAGGGCAAAAAACTCCCTGGAATACCTTAGTTGAAATTCTACATCTTAGGAGACCGAACCACTCAAAACACCCTACTAGCACATTTTATTACAAACTCCGCGGGGCCATGGTCATAATTACTTAAAACAAAAACTGACTAGCCAAAACTGGCTAGGCACAAATGGCGGATCATCTGATACACTGGAACACAAACATTTATCATGTTTGTCAAATGGCGGCTCTTCAGGTAATCCAACTATGGTACAAATAAGTGGATCACATATGGCTCCGACTGCGGGACGTGTGCTCGATCTCGTCTCTTATGCAAGGAGAGCATACGAGAACACCAAAATCTTTGGTTTCCATATCCTGTAAAAACATCTCAACTTGACAAGAAAACCTTAGTAGCACAAGTTTTATGAAAAAGAGCCAATGATCCAAAAGTTGCTTTATTCAAAGGAATGAGAAAACTTCACTGAAAATTTTATTTATTTCTAAGTACATAAAGAAAATGCTAAAGTAAACACTCACTTTAAGGAGCCTATTTTCCTACTCTAAGCATGATACAAAAAAGGTTAGGTGTAATCATAAATCCAGTGTAGCCACTTAAGCATTTTATTAATATAAAAAAAAATTTCCTTGTCTTTGATTACCAGCCAAAGTAAGGACACAATTTCCAGAAAATGCAAACCTGCGTGATGATCCAGAATGGGCAGGCTTGATGGGGAATCATATGCATGAATAATGTCGTCAAACTTCTTTCCAAACTGGTAGGTGCTCGTGTAGGATGCTTCTATCCATGACTGGATAGCGCTGATATGCAAATCGGGATGATGAGGCAGGTCGACTACTCCATCATGCTGATCATCAAGGCTTATCAAATGATAACTCGTTGTATAAACCCCAAGTTGCTCCAAAACATACGGAACATCTATATGTGAAGATGATGGCTAAGAAAAAAATTCATCTAGTTGTACCCCATCTGATTCTTCACTACACTGCTTTTTCAAGTCCCTATTACAAATACTCAGATACAATTCTGACTGATCATATGAAAACTCTGAATGTTCTTCTTTGCAACTTTCATAAGTCTCAGAATAAACACTCCCCTCGCTGGACACATTATAGATGAGATTCTCAAAAATATTTTCAAAAATATCATAGGTTGGATTTTCAAAACAAAATCTCATAGTCATCATCGCCATCTATGTCAGATATGAGAGATGCCTCATCACTAGTATCAAGTCCCTGGCTACACTCCTTATTCTGTTCAAAACAATCTTCTTCAAAACGCTGGGTTTCAAAGATATCACAAGGGACCCAAATTTCCAAATATTTGTCATCCGGTGGAGAGCATGGAGGACTCTCATCACATGAAACTTCTAAGATTGGATTCTCAATTAAAGTCTCATAGTTATCATCCATCTCAAATGTAAGGGATTCTTCCTCACTTGTATCACATCCCTGGCTATATCCCTCTTCAAGATCATAGTCATCTTCTTCAGAAAAAAGGTCACAAGGTAGTAAAATTGTAAACCTTCCAAACTATCATCATTATGCTCATTTGTAGGATTAGTACCAAAGTTTTTAGTGAGGTTATCCAATTGTTGACTATAATCTTCGACTTGACCCCAAGTTTCTATGGTGACAGGATGGAGCTGTCCAGCTGCATTAATGTATTCAGGCTCTCTTGAATATTGTTTTGCCTCTCTCCAACTTTCTCCTGAAATATCATGCATGTCACCTACATAGTTTATGTACTTAGGCTCGCTTGATGATGCTTTAGGACCACAACCCTCTGGAAAACCATGCTCCTTAGATTCTTCATGAAGGTCTTCACATGCCCTACAAAATGGTGTGTAAGTTTCAACCATGTTAGCAGCCTCTAACTGATGAGGAGGCCTCTGTTCATGGTTGGGATTTCTTCTTTGCCATATTGGTTTTGCAGGGAAGGTTCTAAGAGGTGGTGGAGGTTGAGTTCTTTCAACAGTTATGACCCGATTCTGAACCTCTTTAATCTGCGCTAAGTGCTTCCTTTCCATGTCTTGCATTTTCTTTGTCAAGTCCATGAGCTTCTTCTCATATGCTTTGTTTGATGGCTCTTTCCCTTTAGGCTCAAAAGTTTTTAGAGGAGTTGATGATCTAGAGTAACCCTGGATGTTTGACTCTCCTAAAGATTGCATATTCTTATCAATTTTAATGGCCAAATTCTGAGCTTGAAGTAAAGTGGTCGGCTCCTTGTCTCTAATCTGGTACTAGATCTTGCCACTTAATGCTTCTATGTAATATAATCCAAAGTGGAAGCTGCAGGAGGAGCGTGAGTGGCAGGGATGGAATTTGACAACTCTGTGAACCTATTGTTGAACTCATCCATGGTTTCTGTATCAGACTTCTTCATGCTAGTCAAGGCTACCACTAGATGTTTAGGTTTCTTCTTACTGCGAAATTTTTTGAGGAAAGCAGACTTGAAATCAGCTATGGTAGTGAAAGAGTTGTTTGGCAAATTGTCATACCAATTTCCAGCTTTACCATCCAAAGATAGAGCAAAAAGGGTCATGTAAACATCTTCATGTTTGTCAATACCCCTGACATAGGAACCACAGTGTCTGGAGAAATTTCTGATGTGTTGCTCAGCAGAGATAGAGGCATCAGTGCCATTAAAAGCCATGAGCTTGTCAATAGCTTTTTCGGGAATTTCATGAGGCTGACCTACTATCTGAGTAAAATCGAGTTGAGTAAAAAACTCACCCATTGTGTAAAGGAAATAGTTATTGTTTTGAAAAATTTCTAAGTTTTCTTGAAATAAAAAGTGGATGTCTGAAACAGACTCAGATCCAAGTTCTACAAGGATCCTACGAGAAGCTAGTTTGTTCAGTCTCCGCCTATAGACTTTTTCAGGGTCAAGGATGAAATTGAGCAAAACCTTCAGAGTTTCTTCTAGTCGAATACCTTGAGGTGTTTACTAACAGTGGAGTCACTAGGTGGATTTAAGTCTAATTTCGGAGAGTGATTGGACTAAAAATATACCAAAAAAGGGAAAAAAGGTAAAAAACTAAAAAGAAACAAAGGTCGTCCAGGAACAAAAAGATTTGTCCCCGGCAACGACGCCAAAAGATGTTGTTCGCTGATTGCACACCAGCAGCAGAAATCTTTCGAAAGCTGTCTCCTCGCTTGAGAAAGTGGGAGAGGTGTGACCTTGGGGACAAGCACAGAGCCAGGTACTGTCACCTACTCCTAGCTCCTCCGTTTAGGCTAACTCCTAACAAAGCCAAGGGGGGTAGTCCCTAACAAAGAGTTTTTATGGCTCAATGTGTTTAAGTTAAGTTTTAATGTTCGAATGATGCAGATGGGTGTTGTTTAGGAGTTATTATGATGAAAGATGATTATAATTATGAAAATTTGAAAACAAGACAAAGGAAATCCACGTTGTTGCACTGGATTAAAAGATGAACAATATATCAAGAACTTGTAAAAATAAAAGTGCATTCACAGAAAAAGATTTTATAAATCAAAGGGGATAGAAAAGACTGTGGGGTGCAGAATTTGATGGAAGTTTGTGGAGAAGCCGTAAGGAAGGAGATAGGAGCAATGAAGGAGGAGATTCAATGGGAGAGTTGAGGCAATGGCAAGTAGGTAGCGGTGCGAGCATGTGGAGGTGTGTTGTAGTATGGAGATAGTGCAAAGGTGGGAGTGTGTTGGAGATGAGCTTGGAAGCCGAAGGGGGGAAACAATATGGAATGACGAAAGTGTAGGAGGGTGGTAAAAGTGCGAGTGAACAAGACTGTGCAGGGGTGGTGTGCACTGGGGCATGGAGGAGAACAGTTTGGGCAAGGATTTTGGCAGAAGACACACAACCTGTGGAGATCGTGGTGGAAAACAAAAAATGGGGAGAAGCTGAGTGTGAGATAAGGGATAGATATTTTATGGTCAAGGACCACAATTCCAAGGAAACCCTGGAATACTGGCTAAAAGCCAAAAGGCAGCCAAAGGCTGCAAATCAAGCCCAAGAAGGGGCTCTAATACCACCGAAACAATAAATTTGTTTCCTACAAGAGATTCCAACATAAATAACGCAAATGCTCCATGAATGGAAAAGATAAATAATGAAATATATATAAGATAAGAGGTGATGAATTTACATTTACAATGGTGGGTTTTATATAATCCCATCGTACCCTTTCAAAACTAAGAGGCATGTATCTTGATTTAATTAATTTATTAATTATTAGTATATACTATTAATCAGTGTTCCACCAAGTTTCCGAGACGCGAGAGCATGGGAGCGGGGAAACGCACATTGGGGACGTGTAGAGACACCCCAAAATTTTGGGGTATTTTGGGGGACGAGGGGGCGAAGGGGCGTCGAGGTCTCTAAAATTAAAAATAAATAGAAAAATAATAAAAATATGAACCCCAACATATAAACTCTTATGTTCCCGAAGAGTTTAGTGTAATGTAAATGTAATCGTTATAGACAAGCATATCATATCGATGTTTGTTTCAATTTATTTGTTTCTATTTCGATTTATAATGACCATTTACTGTAAAAGACTAAAATTTAAGATGAACCATCTTTATTTTTAAGTAAAGAAATTTGAAAATTCGAGGGGGGTGGGGGGCTGTGGGAGCCCCCCATTTTCAGGAGGGGGCGTGTGGGAACCCCCCATTCTGAGAAACTCCTAGACCTGCATTTTCCCAAGTTTCGTAGAAAGGGGGGGGCTGGGAAGCGTTTCCCTTGGAGCCTCCCAACCCCCGGGGCGTGGGAAGCGCAAGGGGCGCGCCCTCGACCCTGGGAGACGTATCCTCATGGAACACTGCTATTATATATATATATATATATATTAGCTGCAACACTTGACAAAACAAGACGATGTGTTCTTTTAAACATTAAGTAAAAATGTTGTGTCATTCATGACGTGGTCCACCCGAGATCTAGCTTCATTGGAATAGATATATGTTATATTTATATTTTTATATAACAGAATACCAAACAACCTATAGGGATATAGGGCAACTTATCCCACATGAACTAAATCTGAAAATTCATTTTTACAACAGTTATAACAGCAGTAAAACAGCAAGTATATCAGCAGCGAAACAACCCTTCAATTCTTCAATGATGATGTTAAATTGCTTAAGAAATTGCCATTTTACTTATGTTGAATCAAGACATTTATAGTTGTAAATAACAATGGATGAAGAACATGTATGGCTGGAAATTGCATAAGTTTTAGACAGCTGAAAACTTCATTAGTATCCTCAAGATGAAGCACAATACATACCATAGCTTTCTCTCAAGCCTAGTACAAGCCCACTATCTCTCCAAAACCCTAACTAGGGGAAAAGAAGAAAACCCTAGCTCCACCAAGGAGCTACAACATGCAAAAATCACTCCACAAGTCCTCCAAGGAAATATGTCATCTTCTTTTCTTCTCAACCAAATAAACCCTAGGGTTTTATCACAAAACCCTCATCTCAAACCTCCAAGGTATAAACCCTATGAACCCTAACCCTAGGCAACCAAGATGCTTCAAGATAATCCAAGAAGACCAAGAAACCCTAGCAACTTTGAGAGAGAGAGAGAGAGAGAGGGATCATGTAGAAGTGAACACCAAGAGAGAGAAAGAAGACTAGTGTGCACTCTTCTCTTGGTCACGTCTCTATTGGGAATGTTATATTCTTTGCATGAAATCGACGATCAAAGTTGATAGTCAACTAGAATAAGTCGACTAGAGTGGGAAGTCTGGTCGACGAGCCAACTGGAATAGTTGTTTGCTCAAAGACAAACGACTGGTCAATGGGAAATCGATGAAATGACCAAAATCTCAATGGGCAATGGAACAAGGTTGACCCAGTTAAGTCGATTGTAACAGAATAACTGAAAGTGGTTAAGAAGTTATGGATTGCCATTAATGAGCAGTTGGTTGCGCCAAGAGGCGCTCTACAGCCCAGTATGAGGGAGATCTTGTAACGTTATGAGAGAGATTTTGTGAAGTTTGTCCATATTATGTTGTAACGTTTGTTACTAACAAAAATAAATAAATAAAAATTTTAATTATTTGCCAAAATAAATATCGGCCACAAAAACAACCTAATATGGGGGAGATGTTGTAATGTTCCTACCGAACAAAACAATAAAAAATTAAAAAATTAATTTTCCGCCAAAAAAAATGTCTGTGAGAAAAACAACACAATATGGGGGAGATGTTGTAATGTTTCTACCTAACAAAATAATAAAAAATAAAAAATTGAATTAAACGCAAAAAAAATGTTGCCCTTGCACATGACTCATGTGCAAGGCCTCCTAAACAACCCATGGTTCTATTGTACATGGTTTAGGAGGGACTTGCAAATGGTTTTAAAATCATGTGCAAGGCCTCCTAAACAACCCATGTTTTTATTGTACATGGTTTAGGAGGGCCTTGCAAATGGTTTTAAGACCATGTGCAAGGCCTGCTAAACAACCCATGGTTTTAGAAGGGCCTTGCACATGGTTTTAGGAGGCAGATGTTGTAATGTTCATTTCTAACAAAATAAAAAATATTATATGTCGACCATAAATAATATTAAATATTAATAATAAAAATATTATATGTGGGCCTTCAATAAAAAGATGTGTCTTTTGGTTTGAATCAAATCAATAGCTCCTTAAGTGCAATACTTAAAGAGGTATGCACCTCTAGAGATTTGATCCCTCTCGACGCTTAATAGAACCTAGGATTTGGATCTATGCTGATTGTAACTAACTCAGGTACCATGAGCTAGCGTATGTATTTCATCTATAAATAAGATGTAATGGCTATGCAAATAGCATGATGATGATGATGAGATGAAGTGCGATTTGTTGTCTAGTAAGTCACAGTTGTAAACACTAATTAAGAGTGTTGATTAATGGATGAGCGGTGAAGCTCACTGATTTGTTGGTTTTCCTCGATAGAGGGGTTTCCAAGGTAAATTATGTGTAGTGTGTTGATGTGTTGTGTGCAAATTCTTTATGCATAATTGTGGTTAACTATATGAATCATATGCAAAGCCACTGTAAATAGGTATCATAACCCAACAGTTGGTATTAGAGTTATATTTGGCTGTAGGGGAACACCTTGGTATCAAAGCTCTGATACTAGTGTTGGACTAACCACCGCACCTCTAGGAATTGATCTTGTGGACTAACCACCCACCCAAGGTTATGTGTTTGGTTTAGATGTTTACTAATATCTACAGGTTTTGGTGTAACGGAAAACCTTAACATGGTATCAAAGCTTTGGCCCAGGTTCAATTCCCTCGAGTTACGTCGGAGGGGGGTTGTTGGACTAACCACCGCACCTCTAGGAATTGATCTTGTGGACTAACCGTCGCACCTCTAGGAATTGATATTAGTAAACTTCCATAACCTTTAGTCCACAAGGTTATGTGCTTGGTTTTGGAAGTTTACTAATATCTACAGGTTTTGGTGTAACATCAAACCTTAACAATCTCAACTCAAGAATGAACACAATGATATAAGATATAATCATCTCCAACATCTCCTTCATAAGAGTAAACACTAGTCACAAGAGAAAACTCAAACCAAGGCATCATCTTTCCCTTCCATAGCTTCTCCTAGGGTTTTCTCATGAACTCATGAACCCTAGCAAATCACTCCAAGAAGACACATACAAAGAAAAGAGTGTGATAATGATGAATCAGAAGGGCTTTCTCCTTCCTCTATATATATGAGAGGTAAGGAAGGCCAACAATACAATGAGCATGTGTAGATCAACATAACTCAAGTGCTCTACTCCAAAGTACACGTCATGCTCCAAGGTGATGTTGTACACAATAAAGGCTCTAAGATGTAGGTACAATCTAAGATGTAGGTACAAAAAGTAAGTCCACATCCCTCCATCACAAGCCTCCATGGACTCCATCAATCCTCCTTATCAATGTACTCCATTGGATCAACTGTTCCTGCAAGAACATTGTTGCAGCCCAAGCATCCTCAAGCCAACTCCAAGCCTCCAAACAGGAATCTAAGCAACCCCATGCTATCTAGGTCCTAATGCCTTCATCTAGGATGCATAGCATTGCTCCTCTCAAATAGGGAAATCTCCAAGCAAGTGAACTCTCCATGTGGCTACAATGAAGGGAATCCACCAAACTATCAAGAGAAGTCCAAGGCTTAAGGGAAGACTGCCAAGCCAACAATCAATTGAGATCAAGTAATCAATGAGAAAGGTATCTGCATGGTGCAAATACACTGTAGACCATCTCCCATGCACCAATCCATCTTGGACCATCCAAGGGCTGAACACACAACATGTTGAAGCACCCCAAACATGGTGTAAACGCTTTTGGAGTAACCCGAAAAACTAACAAACGTGAAGGGGGGAGTCACCAATGAAGGCACCAATCTGTCCTTAATCCTTCGGATCTGTATGTTTTTTAGGGTTTTTGTGAATCTAGGATGGAATTCAATAGGACTGTTGCCTTAATATTTAGGCTACAAGGTCAATATTTAGGTCTGAAATGGAATGAAGAATATTGATAGTACAATCCAACCAATAATTTAACCTATCAATAGCATCACCATTGTGTAAGTACTGGATGAAATGATCTACAAAACTACTCCCTACACAAATCACAATCTGTTCATGAAATGTGCAATAGAAAAAAACCAATAAAAGTTAGCAGGACAGACTTCAGAATCTAGAGTGAACACCTATCAATTCTTATTGAATTCTTCAGCTCCATGAAAAATCAAATAAGGACCAGCAAGGGTCACAGCCCTGTGCTTTACTTAACCAAAACAGCCCACAAGGATAAGATGGATCTGCTAAAATAGCACTGAAAAGTAGGCTCCAGCAAAAGAAATGATTTGCAGTGATGAACAGCGAGAAATAAGGACACAAGTATGCAAGTATGAGAAGAGGATTGCCTGAACTGTACATCGTACACTCGTTTGTATTATTATAGAGGAAAAAGTTGTGGGGAGAGTGATCAATGTTTATTAAGAGTCCAAAAAAATACAATAAAGAGGGTGCGTGATCAATTTAGACTAAGTCACCCAAAAGATAAAAGGATAAAGTACAAATATAATACATGTTTGGCCCCAACGGTTAAATCAATCAGTAGATGCTCTTGTGCTAAAGTTCACAGAGGTCTCAAGACCAAATCTCAGATTACCAACCAGTATTTTGGTCAGCAGTTACTAACGTTTCTCCATCCAGAAAACTTGGGAAGAGGGAGGGAAATCCGCAAGGAACTAGCAAGACACCAGCTTCCTCACTTGGAACACCTAATACACAGGCAAGTGAGGGACTATATTTCTCCAATGAAAAAAATAATAATAATAAATTATATATATATGTTCAAACTTCACACATGTTCACTAGACTCTCTCATCAATTTTATAACTAAAAAGAAGATTTCAATTCCCAGTCATCATTTTCACTTCTCTTTCTGTATTTTGACTAGAATTATTTGTATCCTCTAGATGAATTCTGGATTCTAGATAGCACATGATGCTGGGGGTTGTGTCACTGTGCCAATGCATTTTTCATATCCTGTACATCATGCATGTAATCTATCAATCATATAACAGTGTATTTTACAGCTAGAAAGCCTTTATAATAATATTCCTAAGCATGTTTGCATAATGTTAAGATTGAATAAGAACAGCAAACTTCCTAGCATATATGCCATACATCTGCCTGACAACATTCAACTGGATGATCAATGGAAGCTTATGGTCTATTCCCACATTTCACCATTTATGGAAATGGCGATTCTAAGGTTTTAACCTGCATTAAATCGACAGTATTTCTTTGACATGAAACATCATATAGAGTTTGAACTTCTGATATTTCAAGAACAGAGAATAAACTGTTAGATCCAAATAAAGTGTTTCTGCCTGAAGACAATGATATTCTCTATTTTAAAGAATGTTATGATGGTACTTACAAAACAAGAGGTCCCCAAGGACCTAAATTCTTATCAATCCAAAAAAGGAAGTCTTTTAATATCTGCATAAACCAAAACAATGATTTCAGTGAGTGCAACCTCAAAGAATCAATACAGAATGGAGAGTTGTAACCACTAGTACTTATAATCTGATGCAAAAATAACTGGAGGAATGATAATCAAATCAAATTAATGCAATACATGAATATCACAATGCACTAGCAGGGGCCATTCAAATTCGTATAGGTAAATGCTGAAGCATGTTTTAATTAAAAGTTAAAACAAACGATAAAAATATAAGAATAGCATTTCAATTGAATTACTAAGCAAAGAAAGCAACTACAGAAACCAAAACTTTTATGGCATTCTTAGCCTCTATATCATGCTTACATCTAGATTCTAATCTTAATTTAACTAACCTATAACTTCTCATTGTTTGACCAATGCACCCTATAATAATCTCTGAATAACAGTAGAAAGCATTGTAACAAGAACCTCTGAAAATCTTTACCACAGAAGATCCAAGTTGAACAAGAACCAGTATTCAACCAGTCCAACTTAGTCAGATTGGTCATGTTCCTTTCACACTGGGCAACATAAAATAAAAAACATGATTCCTGCAGTATTGTAGCTACAATGGAATAAATTCCTTCAAGTTCTGAGACACAAATTCTACCTCCACACACGTGTGAAGAGAATTTTCATAGTCAGAATCAATTAACAATCTGATACAGTTTGAGCTGGAACCCTTGTCTCAGTTGGGGAAGGAATTGAGCTCCCTAGTTTCCACGATATGAATCAGGAGTCCAGTGCAAGAAAAAGGAAACATCCATATTTTAAGATCTAAACATAATTTTGCAACCACAGATTAACTGTCCGCAGGCCTTCTTGAGTATATCAAATACCATGAAAGATAGGAATCTTTTGAAGAACTATGAGCTGATTTACCTAGTTGGAGAAAGCACCAAAGGATTGAATTGTCAAAGCTCATTTCAAGGTAGCAAAAGATTATCTTTCTATAATAAGTTGCACTAGCAGTAAATGGAGGCATAGAGAGTGTGACAACAAACGTCCATCATATTGCTGATTTTTTTGGATAAGTGTAAAATATAGTATCATCTGACAAAGGTGTCTTGGACAATGGAAACAAATGCAGCTTTGTATGCATTCAAATCACTCCCAAATCTGAGTTCAGAATAATCAATTGCCAGCGAAAAAAAGTTAAACACAATTTCTACCTCAATATTGAACCATCCAAACTTCCAGAGCACCATAAAATCCACCAAAAAAATTGTGTTCTGTTATTGCAGCTACCCTTTCCAACGTTCCCAGTTAAAGGTTTTGTAATTGATTGACTCTTTGTTCTTGATGTAATAAAAATACTCATGAGTACTCAGAAGTATGATATGCTGGATATAAAGATTATTTTTCTGGTGTCAAAACATTTTAAAACTTATCAAGACAATTGTATCAAATGTATACCCACCTATACAAAAGATGCCTAGAGAATTTTAGTTTATAGGACACTCAATGCTAGAGGTGTTTTTGTATGCTACTTATAAGTTATAGGGGAATCCTTCAAAATCAATAACACCAGCAAGAACTTCAATGTTCATGGTGGCCTCCACTTTAATCTCAAACACCATATGGAGAAGATGAGTGTTAAATTGAGACAAGAACTCCATGCATCTCTAAGCATCTTGGTTTGCCAGAGGAAATAATTAGCAATCTTGGAAATTTTGGGAAGCTCAATAATGCTTACAGCATATCAAGGTACAAAGATAAGTTGTATAAGATCTAAAAAGATGATAGGATAGTTGTATGGTGTTTATGAACTTAGCTATAACCTAGAACCTATTGATTTAACCAATAATGCATACTTCACATATAATTATGAAATTTATGAATTAACAATCCTCGATTGATGGACAGAAAATTAGCCAGGACTTGCTCTGCTAGGGTTGTGAACTACAATGTTGATGGGAAGGGCAATGTTGGATATTCAAATTTATATATTTGATCTCTTTCCTGTCATTGGGAAATGACATAATTACATGGGTATTGAGCAAGTGTAAACTTCCTCATCAGTACCCAAATGGAGCAGTGAATCACATGCCAAATTACCATTGCTATGGACTAAAAAGGTAAAACAGTATAACTTCTCATTTGCAATACTGCAAGTGAGTTTGGTGGCAAATGGCACCAAAGAAAAGTGTGAACAATCACCCCAAAGCACTATCATGAAATAAGTCTTCTGCCCTTGTCATTGATGTCAATGACAAGCTTTAAAGCAAAGCCTCTGTGAGTATTGCCAAGTACACCTTGATAAGGTATGTCCATGGACACAGTCCTTTGGAAACAATAATCCTTTCTTAGGTGCAAGAGGATTAGAAAGTCTATGACTAGTGGGTTGTGGCTATTTGCATTCAAGGAGCAACAAAGAGCTCCAATATTAATGTTACTAGTAAATATCATGTCATTAGACTACCAATTGATGTCAAGGGTAGAGTAGTTAGGATGTTCAACCACCATAACCATCTTAGGGTAGCAAATAATGTCATGTAAAATGAGAGAATGCCACTTGTATTTAGCTATGTTGCACAAAACTCCTAATATGCCCACATACCGGTACCCGAAAACTCGCATAAACTCGAAAAACTTTTGGGAAACCCCCAAGGGCTCATGAGTGGCTTGGGACCCAAGGGAAGTCTAAGAAACCCTAGTTTATGGAAAATGAAAACAAATTAACCTCTAAACCATTTCTAAACCTACCTACAAATTAACATATCTTTTTTTGGTTCAATTTCCCGTCACTCGAGGCTAGTAGCAATGAACCATTGGTTAAGAACCGCAACCCAAGGGCATCTAAGTCGTCAAAGTCACCCGAGGATCGCACCCGGCCTGGGCCACACCAACCCTTAGCATGGAAGAATTTTTTGGTGTCTCCTCCAACTAGCTCACCCCTAAGGGGAATTGAACCCAAGTCACCCTGTTGACAAGACCCACCTACAAATTAACATATCTTTTTTTTTGTTCGATTTCCCTTCACTCGAGGCTAGTAGCAATGAACCATTGGTTAAGAACCGCAACTCAAGGGCATCTAAGTCATCAAAGTCACCCGAGGATCGTACCCGACCTGGGCCACACCAACCCTTAGCATGGAAGAATTTTTTGGTTTCTCCTCCCAACTAGCTCACCCCTAAGGGGAATTGAACCCAAGTCGCCCTGCTAACAAGATCCACACCTTAACCAAATGAGCTAGTGAGAATTAACTTAAATGTTAGGAGGAAAAGGGGGTAGGCTTTGATCCACTTATGTGTCCACGAGTCACAAGATCATTTAATACAATCTCTCTAGAGGGAACCACACATTCGATCACTACCTCAAGGTTCCCCCATGGCTCTAGGTTCGGCCCTCATTGGAATTGAACCTTGCCTACTAGTGAAAAACTCCTTGCTCTTCACCAATGGATCCAACCCCTTTGGGCTAAATGTTAGGAGGACAAGGCAAAGTCACCCGAGGATCACACCGGGCCTGGACCACACCAACCCTTAGCATGGCTGGATTTTTTGGTGTCTCCTCTAACTAGCTCACCCCTAAGGGGGATTGAACCCGAGTTGCCCTGCTGACGAGACCCACGGCTTAACCGAACGAGCTAGCAAGAATTGACTTAGGTCAATGTGGTGAGATTTGATCCACTTATGTGTCCTCTGGTCACGAGACCATTTAATACACTCTCTGAATGGAACCACACGTTCAACCACTACCTCAAGGTGCCCCCATGGCTCCAAGTTTGGCCCTCATTGGAACTGAACCTTGCCTGCTAGTGAAAAACTCCTCGCACTTCACCAATGGATCCAACCCCTTTGGGCCAAATGTTAGGAGGGCATGGGGGTGGGATTTGATCCACTTTATGTGCCCACGAGTCACGAGATCAATGAATACAATATCTCTAGGTGGAACCACACGTTCGAACACTACCTCAGGGTGCCCCCATGGCTCCAAGTTTGGCCCTCATTGGAATTGAACCTTGCCCAATAATGAAAAAACCTACAAATTAACATATCATTCTTATTTTATTGTAAGAAAATATGTTATTTACAAAAACTATTTATATAAATATATATACCATGTTTCCCCTGACGTACCCATTTTGAGGGGGTCACATTTCCAAGCATTCCTATTTCCGTAACTTTTACACGTTTCGTGCAACTTAGGTATTAGTATGGGTAGCCCACCTCCATCTAACCCTGTGGTCTAATTGGTACGACATTACAATATTATTTTCGCCACAATATCTTGTGTTTGTTATGACATGTAATGCATCAATAAATTCTTATATGGCATTTGCGTCCTTTTGTTAAATTTTAAGTGTCTTTTCCCCAACGCAGTTTCAATCAGTCGTTGTTTAATGCTCAAAACCATAACATTCAGTTGTTAATGACTTGACTTCACATTAACAATTTTAACATAAAACACAGGAAAAAATTCGCTGACAGAAATTTTCAATGATAGTCACACACAGAATATTCAGACATCATATTTTTGGCAAATTGCCTAGGAAAAACCACAAGGGGAAAACCTGTTTGAGAGAGTTATTTTTATTTCTTCAACAAAATAAAATGCAACAGCAAAATACAACTTATCTCAACCAGCAAACCCAAAAATATGTCTTGGAATGTGTGCCAACCCAACAGTGTACGGACAATCCCAAAACAGGTTGTACGAACCTTGAATTGTGCCCAACAAATTTTCCCTTTCTCAAAAATCGTGCCAATAGTAAACCAACAATAAATGCTCCCTCGAAATGTGTGCTCAACTTAACCTAAAAAAGCGTGCCCAATTAACGTTGTACGAACGTCGAACGGATGTACGGATTTTGTCACAATCTCGAAATTCGTGCTACTACCTGGAAATGTGTGCTACAATTTCTCCTCGAGATTTGTGCACAATTAATGCAATACAGACTGTTGTATGATTTCTTGGGATTCATGTCTATGCTCCCTCTCTCTTCAGTGTCCTCCTCTCATCTTCAGTGTCCTCCTCTCAAGAAGTCGACTTTGCTCTCTTGCTCTCCCAAATCTCATGAAAAAAATAATATGAAAAGCCTTTCCCTTGCATTTTTGTTTGGATGTTGGGGTAAGTTGAAGAGAGATCTAATCCAAGGGCCCACATTGATTTAGATGGATGGATGAGAATAAAAGCTAATTTAATTCTCTCCAAAATTAATTTCACTCACCTCACTTAAATTTATCAAAAAGTCACTTTAATCTCTAAAGTGGAATTAAATGCTTATCTCAAATCATCTAATGCAAGGGTCATGTTATTTTCCCTTTTTAGTGACTTCGGTTAAAATCACTAGGGAAACAACTTCCTAGGTACAAAAATCAACACTCCCTCTTACCGAGGAAGGTGTTTTGTGTTAAACTAGTAGCAACAAGGAAGGTCTTCCTGCATGCATGTGTTCTTGCATGCAGAAGACTTAAATTAGGAAACCAATTGTATTTAATTTACTTTTCATAAATTTACTTTGGAAAATAAATTAAAGTGATCTAAATTAACTTTAGTGAAACACAAGTTAAAGTGAAAGTGAAATTAGGGTTTTTGCTTTACCACTAGTTAAAGTGAAAGTGAAATTAGGGTTTTCACTTTACCTAAAGTTATAAAAGAGAGATCA
>LPNX010441958.1:355764-371665 GCA_001517045.1 Pseudotsuga menziesii
AGTGGTGTTTTAACCTGTTTATGCCCCCATACATAGTTGTCGGACAGGAATTGCACTTTACTTGATTGTCTTGCCCTGGGACCACCCAAATACAATGTTCCCATGCTTTATCAAGAGGCCTTTTAGGTGTTCTCCTAGGTGCCATGGATCTGAATCCTCAATGGAAAAAAAAAATTAGAATGATTTTATTTGAATTAAAAAATAACATTAAATAATAAAAACTATAAAAAATAACATTTAAAAAGTTTAAAAATTAAAACACAAATAAATAAAAAAACCAAAAACATTAAAATTAAAAAAAGATATAGCATTTATAAAACTTAAATAAAAATCAACATAAATTTTTTTTTAAATAACATTAAAAACTTAAAAAAAAACATTAAAAATTTAAAGTAAAACATAAATAAATTTTAAAAAAAAACTAACAAAATTAACAAAAATTAAAAAATAACATATATATTATAAAGCCTTATAAGTTATAACATAAATAAATTAAAAATTAAAAAATTAATATAAATTAAACTTAAAGTTTTAAGAATAACATTAAAAACTTAAAAAACACATTAAAAAATTAAAAGTAAAAGACTTAAAACATAACTAAAATTAAAATAAAATTAAAAACTAACAAACTTAACAAAAATTAAAAAATAACATAAAAAGCCTTTAAGTTATATATTTTATGAGTTCTTTCGAATGGGTGAAATATCCATTAAAAACATATTGTAAACATATCTCACTATAGAAACTTGCAAAATTGATTATAAATAATCTTTATTCATATGACTTGACGTGACATATTGAGAGATTAAACTTATCAACAAGGTCAATGTATATCCTTCATAACTAATTAAAGCAATTTATTCACATTTAAATCGATATATATGTCGTATAAGTTTCCTAGACCACTAAAATTATAACATAAATTTATATTTAATTCAAACTATAAGTCTTGCAAAAAATATCTTCCATGTTTATCACATAATTTATGGATATTAAGATGCCCTCACGCTACATTAACATGGCGTTAATTATAATATTATATAATATAAATAGAATATTGAGAACAGTAATTATAAGTTATAACATTACAAAATTAAAAATTAAATATTAAATTAAAAATTAACATAAATTAAACTTTATTTTAATGTTAATTAACATTATAATGTTAATGTTATAATGTTATAACTTATAACATTATAACATTAACATTATAATGTTACTAACAATACATTTATAATGTTACTAACAATACATTATAACATCAACATTATGGCTCAGGCAAATATATTATACTCTGCGAAATCAGGCAAATATACTCTGCGGATTCAGCCAAATATATTATTTGGTAACGGAAACTAACAATACATTTATAATGTTACTAACAATACATTATAACATTAACATTATGGCTCAAGCAAATATATTATACTCTGCGGAATCAGGCAAATATACTCTGCGGACTCAGCCAAATATATTATTTGGTAACGGAAAGATTAGCAAAGAAATTACTCTGCGGAATCAGGCAAATAAATTATTGTTAAATCGTAAAGCATTGACTATTGCTGAAATAATTTCCAAAATCAATTTTCACTAAATTTTATCAAAAAAAATTGGCTGGGCGTTTTTGTTGTCTTTATCCTACGTGATCTGGCTGTGATCGTCACATCTGAGATTCAAAGATATCAAGCAAATAAAAACAATAACGTGGACGGCCTGCGCGGACAAAGCCCACATGTTTTCCATGTTAACATTATAATGTTAATAAAAATTAATGTTAATTAAGATTTAAAATTTAAAATTAACATTATAAAAATTTAAAAATCACATACAATATAACTTTAATAAAAAAACATTTATAAAAAATACTGACCGTGACGACCCTCGACGCTGGACCACGACCGTGACGACCCTCGCTGGACCGGAAGCCTTTCGCGAACCCTGCAGAGTGCCGCCCGATTACTCAACAGTCAAGACTCAACACTGCAGCCTGCCCTTGAACCCTGCGGCCTGCGCTGAAGGTGAAGAAGAGAACGTGAACCCGTCGAACGCAAACCCGTCGAATGGAGAACAACGGTGAACGCGAACCCGTCGAATGGAGAAGTCGTTGCAGGAACTCGGCCATGGTGACATCTTAAAGCTGAAGCCTCCTGTCAACGGCCTTTTCCAACTCAACAAACGCCAAATCAAACGGCTTTTTCACCTACACCCGAGTCCGCCAAGTTTGCCCGATTAATGGCGAGTTTACCGATTTCTGCGAGTAAGACAGAGTCCGAGTATGAACGGCGAGTGTGCAGCGAGTACCCGGCTCGGCTGCCACTCGGCCATACTCGTCAGACTCGCCAAGTCATAGCCGAGTCAAACTACACTGATCCAAACGCCTCTACTTCCTCCAAGGTGTCACGAAGCCATTTAGGCTTCCTCTTCCCTGAAGGTTGCTCCCAAACTGGTCTATCATCATCTGAAGAACTCCCAGAAGTAGATGGCCTAGAAACTTGTGGACCAGGAGCTAATGAACCAACCACTGGTGAAACCTATGATCCGGTAGCTGTAAATGGTGAACCTATGACCTGAGAACCAAAACCTGTCCACGAAGTACATGCTGGCTGAACCACTGAACCTGAAGATCCTCAGGCTTCTTGCCTGTGAACATCTCCTCGAGAGTTTTCCTTCCCAAGGCACGATGGGGACTCCTATTCTGAAGGTATACAGTTGTACTACAAGCCTCAACCCAAAGGAAGAAAGGAATACTCTGATCATGTAACATGACTCTTGGTGCTCCCTCAATAGATCGGTTCTTCCTTTCTACCACTCCATTCTGCTCGAGAGTGTATGATATAGTCAACTGTCTCCGTATACCCTCCCATCTGCAATAATCATCGAACTCCTTGGAGGTATACTCACCCCCGTTATCTGATCTAAGTGCCTGGATCCTCCTCCCAGTCTAGTTCTCCACAAGAGCTTTAAACTCTTGGAACTTCTACAAGACCTCAAATTTCTTGCTCCTCGAGAAGTAGATCCAGGTCTTCCTAAAATAATCGTTAATGAATATCACATAGTAGGCAAAACCTCTCAAAGAAACAGATGACATGGGACCACACAAATCAGAATGTATCAAATCAAGCACTCCAACTGACGTACTATCACTGCTCGAAAAAGCAATCTTGGTGTTCTTTCCCAAAGCACACCCTCTGCAAACATCACTTTGCTCCATGTTGAACTCAAGGAATCTTGTAACCATGTCCCTCAACATCCTCAAAGCCGAATGATGTAGATGAGCCATCCTCCTATGCTACAGCTCACAAATCTCACTATTGTTGCTATGGGTCAAAGCATGTTGGGGCTGAAATAAGAGTTTGTACAACTTCCCACATCTAACTCCAATGGTGTAAGAGGCAAATGGTCCTACAGTCTTGGGGAAGACATGCACATATCCATCAAAGGAGGACACCCCAAGTCTCCTGTCCTCAATCATGGAAATTGATATCAAATTCTTTTTCAGCCCAGGTACAAACAACATGTCCCTCAAAGTCATGGGACTCATGGAATCTCTCTAAAATGTAATGGTCCCACGCCCAATAGCTTTGACAACAATGTCATCCCCCAACATTACCTCCACATCTATACCTGCATGTGAAAGCTCGAAAAACATCCCTTGGGCACCTATCATGTGGCTCGAAGCCCCATTGTCAATATACCAAGTGTTGGTGGTGGATGCACTAAAAAAATGTGTTGTCGCCTAATTCGCACCTAAGGTCACGTCGCAGAAATCTTCAAGCCACTGGGTGCGACCTTGGGGGCAAGCAAGAGTCAAGTGCCGTCACTTGATCTTGACTCCTCCATCTAGGCTCTCTCCTAGCGAAGCCAAGGGGGGTGGTCCTTAGTAAAATAAACTATGGTATTTAATCTATGATAATATAACAATTAGTCTAGGAGATGAGATACAATAAAACTTTGAAACAGAGATAACTGCAAAATATTTAATTAACTAGCATAAATAACATTCCACACAACACAATGATTAACTTAATAAAGAAAATAAGCCAGATTGCAAAAATAGACCAGTGCCAGTGGAGTGCTTGTGTAAAGGGTCGCTAGTGAAGTCTCGTGAAGTATTGCAGTTGTCTCAGTTGGTCAGTTTTAATATTATTAAGTGAGTAATTAGGGAGTGGGTCAATTCTTGGTAAATTTTATTATTAATGTGGTAATGATCTTTTTATGAAGGGAAAGGGTATTCCAGATATACCCAAAGGTACGAGGAATGTGTCCAGAGTTACCAAGAAGTGGCTCTCACAGTGACATGTGGGCTAGATAGAGTCGTGAGGCTGAGTTCAACACTACACCAAACGAGGGCGTAGCCTAACAGTAGGCTGCGGTCACTTTCTAGTGGTTCCCACTTCACTTGCAGAATTTCCCCACAACTTAATAAAATCGTATAAGTGTCGGATCTTCACTTGTAGGGATTAATTGACGTGTTTTAGTAATTACTAGTCACTTCAATCCCTTTCTGATTGTCCCACCGATCCATCCAAAGGCCTGCAGTGGTCATAAGAGCATATGGGTCCTTGAAGTCTTGGATATTTTAAGTTTTTTAAAGCCAAGTATGAGTTTTTTAAATCTCGATGTCGATACTCTCGTTACCGAGAACACGGCCAGATTGGGTTAATTTTACTTTAGGAACTTAAAATAAACTAAAAAAAGTTAAAGAAAAACAAACAAACAAAACGAAACAGTGCGAATCCCCCCTGCGGGGGGTGTGGGCACTTGGCTGCCCACTTGCTTCTCTTTTTTACAATGACTAGAAGAAAGAACTACTTGTGTTCCTTTGTAGAATATGAACAACAAGTTTTTACAATTAAAGGGCTTTGATAGATGGCCAATGGAAGAAGTATGAGAAGAGGGGCTTCCGGTTTAACTCGGATCTTCATAATTTCGCCAGAATGCCTCTTTATCAGACCAATCTTTGTTGCAAAACAGTGAACAAATTTTTATTAAATATGATGGGAAATAAAGTTAAAACATAAAAATTTGATCAAGAACATTTAAGTACTTTAAAGATAGCAAATTTTAGGAATTAAACTAGTACTTGCTTGTAATCAAATCTTGTAAAATATAACTTTAATAATCAGATCTGAAACTTAAAACTTGCATATCTAAATCAGAAAGTTAAGATATTCCAATTCTTCGGTGAGATTTAAATATGCAAAATAAAGAAATTAGTAACCAAAAGACTTGAAATTTTGTGACGAAAGGGCATCACCAAGCTTGAAAGATGGAGAAAGAAAGGCAAGAAAGAATCCACGAAGTGTTGCCGATGGGATGAAATTCTCTCTTCAAAAGCTACTTGGAGTGAAGGTAGAGCTCACATGCTCATCCAAAACTCCAGCTTAAGCAACCTGTAAAAGAAATCTACAAAACCTTGCAAATGGGGATTAAATGTCAGTATTTATCCAATAATGAATGCTCAATAAAAATATGAAATCAAACTAGAATCATAAACTCATAAGCATTCTGCAATAATAAGTAATCACGGGAGTATTACTTCCTATCTTATCAGAAAAACAATTATATTCAAAACCAACAAATCCCGAACACATACAAGCTTTAGAAAATCCACAGATTACCTCAATATTACCAATGAAAACACATCCAAACACCATAGAGCACACTTGCTTTAGCCTCCAAAGCCTTTTATTAACTCAACAATCAAAATTACAGATCACAAGAGCAGAGGTTCAATGCCCAAATCATCCGTGAAGAATGAAGAGAGGTTGCCTGCTTAAATAGAAATCTGGCAAAGAGAGGGGAATGCATCTCCTCAAGGATGTGCTATCTCCAAGTGAGTTGGTTTTGGGTTGGAGAAAGGTTGGAATGAGTTGGATAAAGGCAAAAGGAGAAGCAGCTTCCAAAACTTTGGAATCCACATCACCCAAACTTCCATCTCTCTTGGGATGTGCTCCCCCACTTGGAGAGGAAAGTTCCAAACTCAAAAACTCTCCGAATTGGCAACATCTAACTTGTCCCTCTTGCCTAGCTACTTGCCAAAATCATTTTCCAAGTCACCCAACTCTTTTTTGGCAATTATATTTTTTTTTTAATTGCCGAATTTTTTAATATTTCATTTTTTCTTCGGTTTTTGGGTTTTTCAAGTAATTATTAATTTTAGGGTTAAATAATTACTCGAAAACTTAGGAAAGTGGGTACAGGTGTTAAGTGGGTGCTCTGAGTTAGAAAACAAGCACCCCCATGGAAAAAACAACCTCCTAGCCACAATTTTATGACTTTTACATTTTTACAATTAACTTATTAAAAATAAGCCTGTAAGAACAGAAAAATTAATTTTTTCTGGAAATTAAAAAAAACTATGGGGGACTTGGGACATCTTCATAATGACTCAAAATAATGGTTAGCATGGTAATATACATTGACACATAGGTTTTAATAACCTCCTAAGGCTTAATTAATAAGGTGATTATTCTAGCTTTGGAGGTTTGGGTGAAAAACTCGAAAATTATTTATCGCTTAAAAACAATAAATAATTAACAAGGAAAAAACACCCTGGAATAATGCATTAATAAATAAGTCCTAAGAAACCAAACCTTTTACATAAAGTTATCATGCTAACTCATTTTATTACAATTCCCCATGGGGTATGAACATGTTAAAAAAAAATTAAAAAGGGCCTAAGAAAACCTGCAAGGACTTCTGAACTTGAAAATTTGGACAAGTGATTGTTCATCTTTAGTGGCTCGGTTAAAAGTCCAACTAAGTGCAACTCAAGTGGTAACAGAATGGTCGGTCAACAAATAATGTTCCCTCTCAAGCTCAATGTATGTACTAAAGATGATGGATGCTCTCTCTCTCAACATTCCTTACACAAAGAAAACTCTCTCGAATCTAGCTGTGAACTCCTCAATCTCCGTCAAAGCTGTTGTCTATTGTTGCCTCTTCTTCCTCTTATGTGGGCATTGTACAACATAGTGCCCAAACCCCTAACAAGCAAAGCACTTTACAATGCTCATATCCTTTTTTTGTCCACCTTGCTGCTTAGCCCCACCTTCTTAGGGCCTTTCTTGGACTTCTTCTTTCCCCTGGCTGTCAAAACCACATTTTCCTCATCCTCCATACTAGTAGAAGAGCTCCCCTACGCAAAACCTCTCTGGGCCTCCTTCTACACAAAATCATCCCAGAGTCTATCCCAAGAAGGCAAGTTCTCCCTGGCTACTATAGCCTCCACAAAAACAGCCCAAGGCTTTGCAACCCCATTCACAACTGTCCGCACTAGCTCGGTGCCAGAAACAACCTCCCATACTGCTGCAAGCTCATCTCTCACCTGAGATATCCTAGTAAGGTAGGAAGTCACTCCCTCTGCTTTGGCCATCTTAATACTCTTCAATTTTTTCCCCAACACCATTTTTCGGTTCTCATTTGAGCTTTGGTACAAGTTGGTCAAAGCATCCCACATCTTATATGCACGGTCTTTGCTTGAGATATGTGGGATAACATGGTCTTTAACTGCATCTCGAATGATCCTTCTAGCTTTTCTATCCTTTTTGTTAAAGGCTGCAAGTGCTTGTGGATCAATGGAAACGAGAACTTGAATAGGATTTGCTTGTGTACTATGAACCACTTCATCCCAAAGTTCATTTTCCTCCAATATAAGCACCAACCTAGCTTTCCATGGAACAAAATTCCTAGCCCCATCTAGCCTATCCTCCAACCAGTAGCCATTTCAACGCAAATTCAAAATTCAACAAAGTGTTACCTGTAAATTTTCCTTTAACATTCAAACTAGGGTTAAACAATATATTCAAAATTTCTACTAACAACCACATGTGAATATCTTTTACGAGTATGCAGCGGAATATAAAGTACTGAGAAATATTTCACAACATAACATCACAATATAGACCCTATTATTTTGGGTAGGGAAACCCCCGGAAAAAAAAAAAAGATGGGAAAACCGATGCAGCAATCAGATATGGATTTTATTATTGAGAAAATATGGAACTTTTACAATCAACTGCTAATCACCCAAACCTAGCAAAATAGCACCCAACAGAATCACTAGACAATCCCAGCACACCTCTGCGTGATTGTACGACATCTGTACGAAATTTCATACGGTATGTACTATGTACAACCTCCTCTGCAGCTACTCCCTGTGCAATCTGTACAGCCCTTGTCCCGCCTAGAAGCTCGATGACCCTGTCGGTTAGCTCCTTCATCTTCTCTACAAAATCCTTCGTCTGACTTTCTCTCTCTGTCTGTGTCGAAATACAACAACTATGTCCTCTCCACCAATTGACCTTTCTTTTATAACTTTATGCTAAGCGAAAACCCTAATCTCACTTTCACTTTATAAAAACGTGTTTTATTAAAGTCAATTAATAATTAGGTCACTTTAATTTATTTTCCAAAGTAAACTTAGGAAAATTAAATTAAATACAATTGGCTTCCTAATTAAAGTCTTCTGCATGCAAGGACACGTGCATGCAGGAAGACCTTCCTTGTTGTCACTTTTCTAACACTGCCCATTGAAAAAAGAAACTCACTAACAATCTGAAAATTCACAAATATGTTTTTTGTCCCTTTCTGCAACTCAGCTCTAATACCATGTTAAATTTTAAGTGTCTTTCCCAACCCAGTTTCAGACACATAGTCATTGTTTAATGCCCAAACCCATAACATTCAGTTGTTAATTACTTGACTTCACATTAACAATTTAAACATAAAACACAAGAAAAAATTCACTGACAAAAATTTTCAATGACAGTCACACAATAATTTCAGACATCTTATTTTTGGCAAATTGCCCAGGAAAAACCCACAAGGGGAAAACCTATTTGAGAGAGTTATTTTTATTTCTTCAGCAAAATGCAACAATGAAATACAACTTATCTCAATGAGCAAACCCAGAAATTTGTCTTGGAATACATGCCAACCCAGCAGTGGATGGACAGTCCCAAAACAGGTTGTACGGACCTCAAAAATCATGCCCAGCAAATTTTCCCTTTCTCGAAAATTGTGCCAACAACAAACCAGCAATAAATGCTCCCTCAAAATTCATGCCCAACTTAACCTCAAAAATCGTGCCCAATTAATGTTGTACAGATGTTGTACGAACATCGTACATTGTTGTACGAACGACGTACGGATGCTACACAGATTCTGTCACAATCTCGAAATTCATGTTATTGCCTGGAAATGCATGCTGCAATTTCTCCTCGAGATTTGTGCACAATTAATGCAGTACAAACTGTTGTACGGTTTCTTGGGATTCGTGCATGTGCTCCCTCTCTCTCCTGCGTTCTCCTTCTCCTCTCAAGAAGTTGACTTTGCTCTCTTGCTCTCTCAAACCTCATGAAAAGAATAATATGAAAATCCTTTCCCTTGCCTTTTTGTTTGGATGCTGGGGTAAGTTGAAGAGACATCTAATCCAAGGGCCCACAATGATTTAGATGGATGGATAAGAATAAAAGCTAATTTAATTCTCTCCAAAAATTAATTCCACTCACCTCACTTAAATTATTCAAAAAGTCACTTTAATCAGTAAAGTGGAATTAAATGCTCATCTCAAGCCATTTAATGCAAGGGTCATGTTATTTTCCCTTTTTAGTGACTTAGGCTAAAATCACTAGGGGAAGAACTTCCTAGGTACAAAAATCAACACGTGTGCACAAGTATGACAACAATGAACACTTGTATAAGATAGAATGCAAGGAGATTTTCAAACTGTACACGCTATGTACAATCTATATTGCTATTAGATATTTATATAAACATAGGACCAAACTTATTAGCTTTTGGGGTTACTCCAAAAGTGTTTTCACCCAACGTTAGTCCCTTGGTGATGCTTCATGAACATATGGATGGCTCAATTTGGGTGGATGCTTGACCTTGGTTAGAGTTGATGGAAATTGTAGCTTGGAGAAGAACTCTTACATAGGTTTAGTGTCAAACATGTCGAAAGTCGTTCGAGTCAACTCTATTTTGTAATTCACTTTAGTAATAAAGTGAAAATTTTATATTTAGTTGTCGAGTCTAATAAGATAGAATGCAAGGAGATTGTCAAACTGTAGACACAATGTACATTTTATATTGCTAGTAGAAATTTATAAAACACATAGGACCAAAGATGTGTTAGAATTTGGGGTTACCCCAAAAGTGTTTTTACCCAACGCTAGTCCCTTGGCAATGCTTCATGAACATATGGATGGCTCAGTTTGGGCAAATCCTTGACCTTGGTTAGAGTTGTTGAAAATTGTAGCTCAAACAAGAACTTTGGCGTTGGTAAATTAGCATTTTGGTTCAAGTAAAGCAAGTCAAGATAGAGGGTTAAGACATATTTATTATTCACTCAAAGATAGTTTGGTTAGGAAGATTTAGAGTAGCAGAGATAACCAAGTTTAGCAACCAAGCAGAGGTCTATACAAGAAAAATCCATATATACATATGGACCAGTCCTTACAACCATACAAATGGCTTGTACAACAAGAAATGACCAACAAGCAATTTTCCTCGATAAGTGTGTAGATTTGTTCCATTTTTCAAGCATTTTCAAAAGAACATAGCCCCTTCGCTTCCTACCAGTAGACTCCATAGATCTAACGTTCCCAAAGTCAAGCTACTTCTTATCTCCTTCCTTCTCCTTTAAATAAAAGCTTTCTTTGGTTACTCTTGCATGCTTGATCTAATTAGTTTCTTTTCCAGAAGATCCAAAGTTAGTTGCTTAAAGTATGCTTTCTTTCAACTAGATTCAAATGTAAAGGCCTTATTTTGCAAGTAGATCTAGCATTTTAATCAGTACTTGTGTTTATAAAAATTTTGCATCTTTCAATACTTAATATTAGAAGAAAAAAAATTTGCTTCTAACGCTTTATCTAGCATTTTTAGTGTTTTTCAGGTGGCTGGTTTTTAGCTTTTGACAAACAATTAGAGAGGCACTCTGGTAAAAATTTCCAAATTTATGCCATCTGGGACCCCTGGAACACCAAACCTTGATCTTGATTCATATTGTAAAAATTGTAAGCCCTCTAGATCCTGATCTATATGGGACCAAAGGCATCCACCCAAAAAGTTGTTAAAAATCTAAATAGAATAAGTGGGCTACCTAGTGCCCAGTTCCCATTCCTCCTGGGGAGATCCGCGTCATTTCCATGGTGTGAAACTTTTACTGCTTTCTGCTTTATTTTATTTTGATTTACTGACCATTAGCTTAGTTTTATTTGCTTAGTTAAATTAGTTTAGTTTCCTTTCAATTATTTTCACATCGCTTAAAGTAACGAACTTTGACTTTGCATCCCCCAATATGCTCTTGTGATCATCGTAGGCTTACATGATCTGTGGTTAACAATCAAAAAAGGGATACTTAGTGACTAGTATAATAGGAAAATCCACCTAAAGCATTATTGTCTAAGTGAGAGGTTACAGTGAGCATACTACGGAGTCAAAGTGGTGCATAAAGCAAACTATACGTCTCCCCCTGTTGGACACCCAATACGGTTGCTCTGTACTCACATGTGAGGATAATCCTTGTTACCTACTAAGTCATGCTTAGTTGGTTTTATCAAGTGAGACGACAAAGTTGAACAAGCATAATTGTTCATTCTTCAGAGTTCAAAAGTCAGCCAAGCTTATTTTGGGAAAAAATTTTAAAATTTTCTTGTACCACATGTTCATACCCCCTTGAGGGAGTTGTAATAAAGTGTACTAGCATGATGGAAGTATTTAAAAGATTTAGTCTCCTAGACTTAGACAGCAAACCGACTAGCCCAGAGTGTTTTTCCCCTTGGTAGTTATTTGTTGTTGAACAAATGACTAATAATTTCTGAGCTTTTCATTCACACCTCCAAAGTTAGGGTAGTCATCTTAGTGGTTAGACCTTAGGAGGTTATCAGAGTCTATGTGTCAATGTCTATAAACATGCTAGACATTAATTTTGAGTCATATGGACATGTGCTAGGTCCCCCAAGGTTTTATTTTAATTTTTTATGAAAATAATTTTTTCCGTAAACTTAGGCTATTTTTTGATAGTCTAATTGGAAAATTATAGATGTAATAGAAGTAGAACTGTGGTTAGGGATCGGATTTTGCCATGGGGGTGCTCGTTTTCTAACTCAGAGCATCTATTTAACTCAAAAATCCACTTTTCCTAAGTTTTAAGTGATAATTTATCACTTAAATCAAAATTCTCCAAAAAATCAAAAAAGCCATTTAAAAAATAGAAAAAAAATACAAAAAATGGAGAAAAATCGCCTGCTATTATAATACTGTGATATTCATTCTTTGCTTGAGAATAAAGAAGCTTTAGAGGCTAACCAGTGTAGTTTTATTGTGTGTGGAGTACCAGTGTCATGCTGCAAATGTGGTGATTTTTACTTCTTCTCAATTCTTGCTTCCTCTGTGTACTTGCTTTGAAAGATTTAGCTGAATCAATAAGAGTAGAGATTTGCAAGTAAGGTTACTTGTTTATGTTTATTCATATCATATATGTTCAAAGATCCAAATTATGCATGTTTAAATAAGTTTATTTGCATGTTATTTTCATCTTTCTCATATATATATCGAGATCTCACGAGGTGTGTTGCAATATTGTGATCTAGTTTCAGGTTGCCAAGAACGGAGAAGGTGTGGATCTAGGTTGCCTACATTCCATTTCCAATAAAAATTCAAGACACTGTCCATCGTCACTCCACGAAAGGGCTTTCCTTAGTTGATTTGTTCCAACAACAAACCGGGCTCCACTTCTCTTCCTCTTTTTCAAATCAAATTCCCCCTGGTTACTTTGCTTTTTTATGAGTATCTCTATTGTTCTAGTTGAAATTATTTATTAGATCTCATTCACAAATGTTTTAAAAAGCTAGATCTCATAACTCTTCAAGGTTTCATAAGCATTCTAGGGCACAATCATGAACTTTTACCTGTGGTCAAAAAGTACTTATGTGTTTTTTACTTTTATCTTTAGCCTTTTTCCAAGTGCTCCTGTCGTCATTACCTGTGGTCCTTTTAATTCCAAAAGTACATCATCATAAACCAAGAGAGTTACTAATGCTTTTATCTCACACTTTGTGTGACACCTAGATCTGGTACTAGAGTAACTTAACCAAGGGTAGCTAATCCTTGGAGAAGTACACAAAGCCCATAGATCAAGAGTCAGAGTGCCACACATGCCTAGACCCAGTCTAGGGCTTATAGTGCCTTCTTGGTAACAGACCAGGTGCCTCAGCCATGGGCTGCATAATTTGACCCTAGGTCAAATACTTGGTAACAAACCAAGCGCCTCCATTCTCCTAGAGAATAGCTACTCAGAACTAAGTTAAGTCTACCAATACTAGACTGGTCCACATCGTGGTCCCAAACCAGATGTCTACCATTCAATAGAATGGTCACTCAACACTGGGTTGAGTCTACCCAGAGCAAAGCTAGGTCTATATCATGGTCCCAAACCACATATCTACCATTCAACAAAATGGTCACTCAACACTGGGTTGAGTCTTCACCGTGGTCCCATACCAGGTGGCCTCATTCTCCTAAGAGAATGGCTCTCGATGCTGCTCAGAAAAATCAACAAATAAGTTGTTTTTGCAGGTTTGGCGATAAAACAGTAGCAATTGTTGACCAATTTTCAAAGATTTGAGCCATTCAGGGCCTCCCCAGCTTCCCATTTCAATTTTAGTCAATTTTACGCAATTTTGTAAGTCTTTGGATCTCAAATAACAAGGACCTGCCCATAAATGATAGAGACTGCCCAAAACAGTCTGCCCAAATTTATTAGATATGCCCAAGATGAAATTAGGGCCTACCCATAAATGATAGACTACCCAAAACAGTCTGCCCAAATTACTAACTAGTCTACCCAGAATACAAAACAGGTTGCCCAAAATTTTGAAACAGGCCACCCAAATTTTGAAACATGCTGCCCAAAAATTTCAATCACTGCCCGTGACTGTTCCTCTGCCCCAGGTCTGCCCAAAATCCAAAATCAATCTGCCTAAAAATTATTCTTCCCTACCCTATGGTCTGCCCAACTGCCCTGTGCCAGTTTGTTGCTGCCCGGCAGCCTGTCCGTGTAAAACAGTGAGGCTACCCAAGATCTGGAAGTAGATGCCCAAGATCTGGAAGTGGCTGCCCTAGATCTGGAAGTTAAATGTTCTGGTTTTTAAGATGAATTTGCTGATGAAACCCTAGCTGAGGGTTTTGACTTCACATGGATTATGATGCCCTAGCTAGACTCATCCACGCTAGGGCACAATCATGAACTTTCTTCTTCACCTGTGACATCTTCTCATTTGCAGTAGTACTTGTGAGAGCAAGTGTGTGTGTAATAATGAGAAGACTTGATCTTCTTTTATAATCTTCATTCACCTGTAAGTGGGCCAAAATTAGGAAAGATAAAATAATAATAATTTATTCTTGTCCTAATTTCACTTTCACCATTTTACCTTTCAGTAGTCTAAAAGGTCATTTATGTATTTTTTACTTTTACCAAAAGTCCTTATGTAACTTTGACTTTCACCCGTGGTCCAAAAATACTTATGTATTTTTAACTTTTACCTGTGGTCCTTTTCTTGTGATCAAAAAGTACTTATGTGTTTTTTACTTTTATCTTTAGACTTTTTCCAAGTGCCCCTGTCATCATTACCTGTGGTCTTTTTAATTCCAAAAGTACATCATCATGAACCAAGAGAGTTACTAATGCTATTATCTCACACTTTGTGTGACACCTAGATCTGGTACTAGAGTAACTTAACCAAGGGTAGCTAATCCTTGGAGAAGTACACAAAGCCCATAGATCAAGAGTCAGAGTGCCACACATGCCTAGACCTAGTCTAGGGCTTACAGTGCCTTCCTGGTAACAGACCAGGTGCCTCAGCCATGGGCTGCATAATTTGACCCTAGGTCAAATACTTGGTAACAGACCAAGCGCCTCCATTCTCCTAGAGAATGGCTACTCAGAACTAAGTTAAGTCTACCAATACTAGACTGGTCCACATCGTGGTCCCGAACCAGATGTCTACCATTCAACAGAATGGTCACTCAACACTGGGTTGAGTCTACCCAGAGCAAAGCTTGGTCTATATCATGGTCCCAAACCACATATCTACCATTCAACAAAATGGTCACTCAACACTGGGTTGAGTCTTCACCGTGGTCCCATACCAGGTGGCCTCATTCTCCTAAGAGAATGGCTCTCGATGCTGCTCAGAAAAATTAACAAATAAGTTGTTTTTGCAGGTTTGGCGATAAAAGAGTAGCAATTGTTGACCAATTTTCGAAGATTTGAGCCATTCAGGGCCTCCCCAGCTTCCCATTTCAATTTTAGTCAATTTTACGCAATTTTGTAAGTCTTTGGATCTCAGATAACAAGAACCAAAGTGCATTTCTCTTTAGCATTTTGTAACAAGCTAATAAAAGGTTTTAAAAGTAGGCTCTTCAAAGGCATCGTTGTGTAAGCTCTGCATCGCTACGGTTCGACCGACCAGTTGGATGCATCAAAAGCAACGTGAGTTACTAGCTTAAATTAGTCTCATTTTAAATTAACTTCCCAAAGCAAAAATCCAACGCCTAGATTTAATCCATTGTGGGGAAAGTTCACAGAGGAAGAGAGAACCACTAGATAGTGACCTCGAGATACCGTCAAGATACACCCTTGTTGGTGTAGTGTTGGACACATCCCAGAGACTCTGATCCAGCACACATATTCTTCGCGTGGAACCACATCAAATAAGGGTTTTGGACATACTCCTTGTAATGTCCTCATCTGATTAGGCATTGAGGACCAAAACCGCTAACCTATGTGATCCCTGTGGGTTCGAGCGGTTACTGACAGTTAGGGAATCAACTGAAGACTGATGCCATCTACAGAAAATCTAGGGCATCAATATGATATCACCATTAGGTC
>LPNX010441958.1:390025-418653 GCA_001517045.1 Pseudotsuga menziesii
GTAATAAATCAATGATTATGATGCTTCGTGAAATTGAATTGATTCAACTTTCATTTCATGGTTGATGTTAAAATTTGAAGCTTAAATGTTGATGTTATGTAATATGGAATCTGGATATTGGACCTATGGTTGACGAATTCACTACTAGATGATTGAATCATTGATGATTGATTAATGATGTTATATGGTATTATGAATATGGACCATGGTTTATATCATGTTTTTATGCTTTTCATAACTAATTCAATGTTCTAGGTGCTTTTGTTATCAAAATATATAAAAATATATATTTTTTTAAAAACGCTTCCGAAAACGCTTCCTAACCGGATTCTTTTGAAAAAGGCGCTTCCCGCTTCCGCTTCCGCTTCCGCTTCCAAGTAACCTTGGGCTAAACCTTGAATGGACACTTAGGTTGAGGGAGTGATCATGTAGGTGCAATGAACCCAAAGAGCACATGACCTAAAAGGAGCGTTGGAGGATTGGAGGCTAGTGGAGGTGGACAATTCATGTCTTGAAGCCTTGCCTGTTGGACGTCTTCAACTTAGAGCATAGTAGCAAGATTTGGTTGTATTAGGCTTTGGAAGTTCACATGGGATTCAAAATTCGACAAATATTTGACATAGTATGGATATGTTAAAGTTAACTAAATGCTTAAATATATTTACAATATTAAAATTTAAACGTTTAAAGATTGAGAAAATGTTTTTTTTGTTTATTAGTTTGTCTGTGACTTGCAGGACTAGCCTGTGGTCTAAGAAACCGCGACCTAGGGGCATGTAGGCTGTCAAAATCACCCTAGGATTGCACTCAGCCTGGGCCACACCAACCCTTAGCATGGCTGGGTTTTAAGTGTCTCTTCCCAGCTACCCTGCAAAGTTCGAACTCAAGTCGCCATGCAGAACGAGGCTTGTCAAAACCAACCATGGTAGCAAGATTGACAAAGATTGACAAAATGTTACTGTGTATAGAAATATATTTAAGTGTTTATTGTTAAGATAAGAAAATTTTCAAGATGTAGGTTAACTTTTCATTAATTGTTAATATAAGAGTGGAATTAGAATACTAGCATATCCAATAAGAAATCATACTATTCATAACTTTACCATCGCAAGACAATGACTGCATTCATGAATCTTCAATCCATATGTCTTTTCATTTAAATATAACTCAAATGGTATAAGAGAGAATGATTTTAGAGAGCAAGAAAAAGTAAAGAATGGTTCAACGTAAACTAAAAAATACATACATTCAGGCCATGAACTCGGAATTTAAACTTATGATTTCAAATTTATCTGTATCATGTTGTTTCATTTGTACTTTTATGTGAAACACTTAATTGTTAAACTCTATTTTTTAACACTAGTTATTTTCATGGGACTGGTGAGGGGTAGAAGATGATCACACGGTGCATATATATACATATGTCACATTGTTATATCATATGTTATATTTTAAATTTGAGATATGCTTCAAGTTACTTACAATGAAGAATGTTATTTTAAAATTTTGAACCAACCTAAGTATATTTTTTAATTTCTAAAATTTGAGACATGAATTTTTGTGTATATATGAAATGTCTACTCTTGTATTTTAGTCATACTAGATGTTTTCATTACGTATTTTTATGTATCGAATCATATTCGTATATGTATCCATACTTGAATCTTACTACAATGGCTTAGAGCTTGACAAGTGTCACTTGTAAAGCAAGCGCTTCACATCTGGGCATGTCTTCTTGTGGATCGATTGCTTGTAGTGGATTAGGACCACTATTGTATTCTTGGCCTCTCTCGACGATCTCAATGATCAATTCGTCCTTCCTTTCTATAACCCCATTCTCTTGTGAGTTCCCTCTTGATCCCTATTCCCTGCCTCCCTACAAAAAGGCATCAAAGTCCTTTGAGGTGTATTCTCCTCCATTATCACATCTAAGCTCTTTGATCTTCTTCCCTGTCTGATTTTCAACCAAGGCTTTGAATTCTTTAAACTTAAAAACATTCAATCCTTAGGCTTCATATAATAAATCCAATTTTTGCAAGGGGAATCATCAAAATGAAGGAAATACAATACAAACTACCTATGAATGATGAAGACACAAATCCACACACATCTGAATGGATCAACTTGAGAATTTGTCTCGATTTCTACTCCTAGATGGAAAAGCAACCTTTGAATGTTTGTCCCTTGCACTCTCCAATCTTGTCAATCTTGAAGTCTAGAAATCGCTACACCACATTTTACAAGAGAGTAAGTTCTCCATATTGTAAGTGACGAAAGCGCTTGTGTCACAATTGAGACAACTTGTCATCGTCATGCACTAGAGCTTCATGCTTTGATGTATCAGCAAATAGCCTATAAAGACCCCCTTCACACACTCCTTTGGCCATGTTCTTCACTACAATCTCTAATAGTGTATCCTTGATCTTTAAACTCAACTATACACTTCAAATTTGAGATAGTTGAAAAGAAAGAAGGTTCTTCATCAAACCAAGTACAAACAAAACATCATGCAACTCAAGAACATCACCTAAAGGCATCTTGAAGGATATGGTGCCCATTCCATTCACAAGACATGTAAAATTGGAGTGTATTTGAAAAAGTACACATAATGAGGCAAAACAAGTTAGCCGTTATTTTATAATTTATGACCCTATAAGATGCTTGACAAAGTTTGGGTGACCATCCTATAGGTTATAGTATTAACACCCTAATAAAAGTGGCCTACATCTACTACAATCTTCAACTGTGGGTGAACCAGCGGAAGGAGCCCTAATGCATATGCCATGAAGCATCTCCAAAGTTTGGATGACCATCTCACTGTTAGGATTTATAATCCTCCCTTGGCCAAACTATCTATTAGATTATATTTGCATAACTTAGGAGTCATTTAGTTATTAATGGGTCCACTAGTGCCATTGGGTCCACTTGGCCTAATGGGGCCACATGTACCAGTCACTAGAGTGTGGGGAACACCGACAGAGGCTAACTAGAACTGACTGCACCTTCATGCATCAATTTAGGCGCCTCCTAGAGCAATCCCTACATTTTAGGAGCCACTAGGAGTGTCGACACCAACCTCCTTCAGTTGTTGGCAGTTGGTAACTAGTCAAGCTTAGTGATGCTTCAGTTAGATATCCTCCAATTCAGTTAGCGCCAATTATGCATCGCTGCATGCGGGAAGGCTCCAGTTCTCACCTACTTCTCACCTACCACTGCAGTTAGACTAGTTTAATTGATTGTAACTGATTGAGAGACTGGATTAGACATCTGGAGTTAGCCTGTTGAACACCGATAGTGATTTAGACACTTCTAGTTATCCATGCAGTCAATCTTGAGTTGGTAGATTCGAATTCATCTCTCATGATTAGAATTCTCCTTTATGTAACACTGTTGTATATTGCTGGGATTAATGAAGTTTATACTGTAATTATACTGAGCAATTCTTGTCTGTTTCCTGTGAGATTTGTTTTGTTCAGTGGGTATTATTCATTCCTTTTCATTGCAAATAATTAAGAATCTAATAGCACTCATTGCTTGAAGATCAATGGCATATTAATTCTAACACTTACAAGTTATAATATCAATGCCTTAATAAAAGTTGTATACATCTACTACAATCTTCAACTGCCGATGAACCAGTGGAGGGATCCCCTAATGTGGATGTTATTTCCTTGAATGGCATTAACATCATGTTTGAGAGAAGGGTGGAGACTAAGAGACATATTATGGAGATGGCACTTGAAAGGTTAGAGGAGGAGAAAACGTAGGGAATAGGGGAGGATTTACCTAGACTCAAGAGTTGTTAGGGGAGGAGGAAGAGGAGATTGAGAGTAAGGACACACATGTGCCAACCTCAAAACCACCTTCTATGAATGAAGGCACCCACCAGTAGCCATCCAACTACAACTACAAGACCTTCTTCTAACAATCCATTACCTTTTCCCATAAAAATGGCACAAGGATCAATAGATAACTTCTAGATTGATTAATGTAGATGACTCGTGATGATGAGATACATTTATTAATTATTTAATGTGATTTGAATTGTTTACTCAATTTTGAATCTCGATCAAACATCTATCAATATCGACAATTAATGTTTTTGGCATCTTATACATGTTATATATCGTTCTTTCCTTTTAATATTTAGGAATGTGATTGTTTCATTTTATTGTTACTTTATATTTGAAAATTTTGAAAAAAATAATTTATTTTGTCTTTTATAATGCTTGCCATTGTTTGTCAATTTCTCCCCAATGTTTCCAATGTCCTAAGCTCAAGACCCTCAACTATTTTTTGTCAATGTTAATGTTTGCAACACTAGGGAGTAAAGCAGTAACTCATGGCACAAGTCATCTTTATAAAAGGTAAGTAGGCTCTTATTTAGCTAGTTAATCCTATATGCAATAATTATCTATTATAGGCCTTATTTAGCAAAAGTCATTGTTACCAAACTTGTCAGCGTTGACCTAGATTCACGGGTTAAACCATGGGCATTGATCTAGAAAAATTGTTACAAAGCATCAACAATTGAACTCACCAAAGGGCATGTTCAACTCTCAAGTACTCATGGGTCACCTACACCTAACAAGTACAAGTGGATCATTAACAGGAAACAAGTTGACATGTTGATCCACTAGAAAACTTTCCGAAGTGTTCTATAAATGTCCAAAAATGATCCCTTTATGTTCATTTTCAACTTAGGTTCTTTAATCTTCACAAATTTTCTCATCTTCATATTTTTTCTTATTTTTATCACTTTTGAGTTAGTTGAGTTTTTCTTGAGTTGAATCAAATAGTTTTTCATCAAGCCAAGTCGAGTAATTATGACATAAGTGGCCTTGTACAAAATATGAAAGGACTAAAATTTAGAACATTGTTACAAAACTATGAGCTTACATATAAACATACACTTACTTACATTGATAAAAACATTGTGTTTATGTAGACAACATGGGTTCTTTTCCCATGTGGGGCAAGTTCACAACAAGGGATCAAAGAAGACAAGTATGGAATCCCTCGACACAAAACCAAACAAGTAATGGTTTCTAACATGTTGTCCTGGGAAGAACAAGGTCAATGTTTGTTATTAAGGCCAAAGTAGCATTATTTTTGTCTCTTTTGCTCTTCTTGAGCCATTTGTAATGATTAAGGACCTTGTGGTTCCCATTTATTACTCGACCTAATCCTTTGCTTACTTGACTATAGGTTATAATTTTGTTGGGTGGCATTTTTTGTGAAGTCCATTCTTTTCGCAATGAAAGCGATGCCCTTAACTTCTTGAAGTGGAAATGCCCCCCGGAACTATTATCGAAGCTCACCCATCAAGGAAATTTGTCATAAAATCTAGTTGCATGGTTCTAGTGGTTGCAATGAAGGGTGTGAATTTAACAAAATTCCATCCAAATGTTAGCAACTAAAATAGTCATTTGCTTAAAACATATAGCTAGTATATGTTTGTGGATGGTACCATTGTAATTTGGATCCATGGTCCTACTCTTATCCTATTTCTTACTCACCTTCACAAAATTTCTCTTGATACCCTATTCACAACGGAAATGCAATAGGACAATACCCTCACATTCCTTGATGTTCTTGTATGTAAAGAATCAGATGGGTCCTTACCCCACCAAGTTTACAAGAAGAAAACTCACGTAAATAGATATTTGCATGCCCAATCCCAGCACCACCTACCACAAAAATTCATTGCCTTGAAAACCTAAGTCACTAGGGCTCTAGAATTTAAGACAAATACCACCTTAGATAAGGGAAAAGCACAACTAATAAAAACACTCCAATCCAATAATTACTCTAACACCCAAATCAATAAAGCATTCCATAAAGCCCTCCATCCTAATACCTGACCTCATTCCAAGCCCCAAACTATTCTCACCCAAGGATACCTCCCCTACATTCAAGAGGATACTGATAAAATTGCTAAGGTTTTCATCACAAACAAAATCAAAACAACCTTCAAGCCCCACAAAACTCTTAAAAACGTTTTTAATGGTTGAAAATAGAAGTATGACTCACTTCTACTCCAAGGGGTTTATGAGATTCGTTGCTCAAGTGTAGTTGCATACATTGGCCAAACTAGCTACTCCATCAAGGTTAGGCTTAATAAACATATTGGTGATACAAACCATAATCGAACATCTAAATTGGTAATCACTGAACATTCCTATAGTACAAAGCATCATATATGATATTTGTTTTGTTCAGATCAATACCCTTACTAAAACACAACATTACTCCATTAGGCTCAAAAGATAAGTCATCAAAATAGAAATGAACCCTGACATCATAGACCAAGACAATGGCTTTAAACTTGGCCAATCTTAGGAACCTATCATAAACCACCTCCACAACCATTAGTTTGTTCTTGGCTTGACTTGTGTATTTCTAACAACTAGGAAATCGACATTCCCCATCCTCCATCCATCAATTTTCCCTCTTGGAAGTTTCTACCTTGTCTCAGTCCATATCCCCTAGTTAACACCCAACCTCCCCCCTCTCTTTTCGTTGCTCTCCTAGCCCTTTCCCCTTCTCGTTAAGTCCCTTCCATGTGACCTGTTGATGTATTTGTAACTTCGGAATGTATTCACTTGTATATTATACCCCAATGTCCCTATTGGGAGTATCAGTGATGTAATTGTGTCATGTCATACTCCGATGATCCTATCGGGAGAATCAATAAAGTAAACAAGTCATGTAAAGTCATAGAGGGTAACCCTCCTTATTGTTCAAGGGTTAAAGTCCCCGCAGTTGCGGGGCACTAGGGTTATTAGACTCTCCTAGAGAAGTCGGCCCTGGTGAGTTAATGTCAAGTCGAGAATTAGTATAAATAGAGAGTGAGCCTCTCTATTTATTACACAGTCACACACACTCAATTGTAGCGCATAACTAAGAGAGAGAGAAGCTGGGACAAGAGAGAGAGAGACTACCGCTGTCGGGAGATCATCTTTGTATCTTTGGGTTTTACTTTTGGTGCTGATTCTATCTCTGAGGAAGTTGCGGGGTTTTCTCCTTTATGGTTTCCCCGAGGAAAATCTTTTTGTTCATTGTCTCTTGTGATTGATTGTTGTGCTTGTTATTATCTCACAAATAAGATCCTAAGATCATATAGCTTAAATGTTAAAAATCTAACATGGTATCAGAGCTAACCTGAGAAGAAGACACTATGCAGCTGCTGAAGCTAGGGCTTCCTACCTTTTGGATCTCTCTCCACAGATTTTCAACAAAAGGAGGCTAGGCTTACTCTCCTCCCTAGGGTGCATCTTTCTGTCGAAGCAGAATCTGATTCTGAGCATTTTCAGTTTTTGACCCGACACTGCTGCGAGAAATTGGGGCTTTCCACAGAAGTGGAATTTTTGAGTGAGCCTTGGCCTAGATTGATCTCCTCCCCAAAATCGAAGTTTAGAAATCAAGATCAAGATCAAAGTTTTTGGTTGGGTAGAACTCCGAGAAAGTCAAACCCTAAATCTGCTCCTGAACCAGAAAACCAGCTCTGCAAAAATTCAGCTCCAGATCCAGTTCCAACATCTTAACCTGGTAAGATCTAAATCTTTTGCATTTCCATTTGAGGTTCTATGTTAAGATGTCTCATCACACGAAGCTTGATGAAAAGCTTGAGGGAGCTGACAACCTCCGAGCCTAGAAGTATAGAATCTCCCTAGTCCTCGAAGAAAATGAATTGGACTCCTACATAAGTGAAGAGGTTCCAGTTCCAGAGGGAGATGAGGCTAAGGATTTACACAAAGAGAAATTGGTCATGGCTAAGAGGATTATTGTTGATTCAATCAAGGATCATCTCATACCTCAGGTGTCCTCCCTAAAGACACCTAAAGAGATGTTTGATGCAATGACCAAGTTATTTGAAGGGAAGGAAGAACATAAACCGGAAGATGACTCTGAGAAACCAATTGAAGAATATAAAGATCCAGAATGCGGAGACCATCCAGTCTTACTTTACAAGGGTCTCTCAGATCAAGGAACAGCTTGAAGATGTAGATGAAGAAGTATAGAATGCAAAAATTGTGATGACCACCTTGAATGGTCTCCCTAGGGCATGGGACTCTTTCATTCAAGGGATCTGTGCCTTAAAGAAGCTAGTCAAGTTTAGCAGACTGTGGGAGGAGTGCTCACAAGAAGAAGCTCGAATATTAGCTCGAGAAGAAAAGATGGGAAGTGAAGATCAAGCTCTCACAGTACAATCCAAGAAAAGAAGAACAAACCATCACAAAGGTAAGCACTCTCGCCAGAAGAATAACACTAGAAAATCTAACAAAGATTTGTCTAAGTTCATTTGCTATACATGTGATGAAAGAGGACACCTTGCAAGAGATTGTCCTAGAAACAAAGATAGATCTCACAAGAGGAAGGGAAACCAGAAAAGACATCATGCTCATGCTGCAGAAGATGATGAGCCTTCCAAGAAGAGAATCAAACAAGACAGTGATGGTTCTTCAAGTGATGAAGAATATGTGTTGATCTCTGCCCTCACGAGAACTATCACACATGGAAGCAATGATTGGCTTATTGACAGTGAGGCTTCCAAACACATGACAAGATTTAAGGAATCCTTTGTGAAACTATCAAAACATGAATCACCCCACAAGGTGAAACTTGGGGATGACTACCAGTATCCAATAAAAGGTAGTAGAGAATCCTCCTACAAATTAGACTCTGGAAAGTCTATGAAAATGAAGGATGTCCTATTTGTACCAGGACTAAAGAAGAACCTTCTCTCCATCTCTGCATTAGATGTAAAAGGCATAAGAGTTGCATTTATAGATGGCCAAGTCCTCATGTGGCCAAAAGGAAAGACTATTGATGATGCAGTAGTAATTGGAGAACAAGAGGGAGGACTATACAGATTAAAGGGCCAACCAGAACAAGCTTTGGTTCATGACTCAGTAGAACCAAATGAACTTTGGCATAGAAGGCTTGCACATGTGCACTATAGGGAACTACCACTTGCAAGCAAAGCTGTTGAAGGTCTTCCAGAAATGCAGGCAAAACATGAAGGAGTATGCAAGGGATGTGCGAAAGGAAAGAACACAAAGAAGACATTTCCAAGTAGTGAAAGCAAGGCTAAAGGAATCTTGGAAATCATTCACTCCGATGTATGCGGTCCAATGTCATCCAGTTCATTAAGCGGGTATGTATACCATGTATCTTTCATTGATGATTTTTCTAGGAAGACATGGATATACTTCATGAAGAACAAAGATGAAGTATTCAACAAGTTCAAGGAATTCAAAGCCTTGATCGAAAACCACACAAAAAAGAAGATCAAGATTTTTCGATCAAACAATGGCGAAGAATTCACATCAAATGAATTCAAGGAATTATGTAGAGATTCAGGGATTAAGAGGGAGTTGACCACTCCATATAAATCCACAACAGAATGGGGTTGCAGAAAGGAAGAATAGAACAATCATGGAAGCAACAAAGGCAATGCTCCATGATCAAGATCTTCCTATGCATCTATGGGCAGAAGCTGCCAGGACAGCTGTGTATGTACAGAACCGTACTCCACATAGAGTACTCGAGAACAAGACACCTGAAGAAGTGTTTTTCGGCAAGAAACCAGAAGTCAATCATCTCAAAATATTTGGTTGTCCAGTGTACATACACATTCCAAAAGAAAAGAGGACAAAGTTAGATCCTTCAAGAAAGATGGGTATATTTGTGGGATACTCTGAAAGCTCGAAGGCTTACAGAATATACTTCCAAGGATTCAAGAAGATCGACATCAGCAGAGATGTAACATTTGATGAAGACATAGCTTACAACAAATCTAGGAAGAGACCAGTTGAAGATCCTAAAGAAACTGAAATACACAGGATCCGAGATACAACCATGGATGAAGCAATTACAGAAGAAGATCGAGAAATAGAAGAACCTCAAGAACCTGTAGATCCACCTCAAGAGAAGAATCCTCACAAGAGGAAACCTGCATGGGTACGAGAGACTATCCAAGGTGCAGAGAGATATGGGGCTCCAGAAGAAATGCACAGAGAAAGGAAGAGAACTAGGTCCTACTCCAAATATGTAGCCCTATTATGTGACATCATCGATAAAGAACCTTCCAACTATGAAGAAGCAACAGAAAAGAAAGAATGGAAGGATGCTATGACCGAGGAGTATTAGTTGATCATGAAGAATGATGTTTGGGATGTTATCCCAAGACCAAAGGGGAAGTCTGTTGTGACTTCCAAATGGATCTATAAGATCAAGCATGCTGCAGATGGTAGCATAGAGAAATATAAAGCAAGATTTGTGGCTCGTGGCTTCTCCCAGAAAGAAGGGATAGATTATAAAGAGACTTTTGCACCTGTAGCCAGATATACTTCCATCAGATCAGTACTTGCTTTAGCTGCAGTAATGAAATGGCAAGTACACCAGATGGATGTTGTAATGTTCCGTTTTTGATAAAAAGGGAATAACTGAGGACTGATAGAACTAGGAGGAGAAGGTACATCAATTCAGTATTATTAAGTCATTAGTGTAGAAGGAGGGCCATCAGAGTTCATATCCTAAAGCATGTAGAGCATGCAGGCCTTGTTTAGTCAGTATTATAGTCAACATCAAATTAGAATTGCATGCATGCAAAAGTGAAGCATAAGCCCTAAAAGTGATATGCAAACCCTAAAAGCATATGAAGATCTATTTAAGAAGGGTTATGGGACTAAAGGAACTATCTGTTGTTATTGTTAATTGGTTTTGGAGTTTCGAGCAGCAGCATAGCGTGCAGCTGCGTCAGTTGAGGTTGGAGACGGTGTCTTCAGGTAGAGAGGGTTCGGCAGTGAGATATCTGCCCCAGTCTCTTATTGGGATAGATCATCCAAGTTTATCCATTGCATCTATTATATACTACAGTATTCGGAGATCCAACACATTCCGAAGGGTTAGTAGCAGATCCACGTTTTGCAACCGAAAGTAGCAGGGAAAACACAGAAGGATTTGCTGGGACCACAAAACCCAGTCTTTCCTCCGCATGTCAGCTTCCTCTTTCTCAGCAGGCCTATCCTATGTTATGCAGTGATTATTAGCTATCAGTTTGCTCACCTGGAGCAACTATCAGCCAAACAGATCAGTTGGGGGCGTGAGCAGCAGAATTGCTAATCAATTCTCTAAGGCACTTAGAGGCCAAACTTCTGCATGTGTCAGGCCATCTCTCCAGCATCAGCAGACGGACAAGCTCGGAAAGTTTTAGCCCGAACGGACATCTCCTCCTACAAAAACGTTACCTTCAGTCTGGAGGGTTTTTACAATACTGCGGGGCAGTAACACCAGAGGAAAAGAGCATTATTAGACTACCCATCAGGATCCTTATGCATGCAGCTATCTCTAGAGTCATTATCAGCCAGAATATCAGTGGTAAGTGTTAATTTCTCTCTACAAAACCCTAACCCTAATTCAGCTATATTTTAGGACATTTTTGCATGGCGAGTTTGCATGCACAATTATTTTGCAAATTTGTATGAGATTGAGTGTGCAAATCAGCACTATCATAGAACATTAGAGAATATCAACATTTGGGATATTACAGTGGTATCAGAGCATGTTCCTTGCCAAATGTGGGCATGCAAAATTGTAAATGAATTCAGAAGTTCCATACAACATTACTTACCGGAGACAGAGCTTTAGAAACAGTGATAGAGGAGAAGAGGAATTAGAGGACATAGAGTTGGGGGACAGAGAGTATCAGTTTGGAAAGGGCAAAGAAACAATGGCCGATGATGATAAAACAACTTTCAATACTCTCACGTCAGCCATAAAAGAACTATGTACTGGGCAAAAAGAAATGATGAGTACCTTCAGGCAAATGACAAAGAAAAATGGGCCCACCCCACACAGTCCCTTGTTTACCAATAGTGATAGGGTATCCACCAGTAGTAGTGGGGAGCACTTACATACCGACATGCAGAGCCATCCCCATATATACAACAAGCCTTCCCGACCTACCATGCCTCAATTCTTAGATAGTCCAGCTGCAGTGCCTCTAGCACAAGTAGAACCAGAAGAATCCATGAGTTCCTATCTGAGAGAGTATAGAGCTTTAGGAGATGACTTCCATTCAGCCATGACCTTCACTGACTTCTGCCATTTTAAAAGTAAGAACAGACCTAGAGCTTACAATAGGCTCACCACCCTAGCAGATGCCATCAATCGGGCTAGAGATTTGCAGAGGTTAGCAGTATTTCAACTCTTGCCTCGATATCAGGAATATCTAGCCTTAGGTGATGAGGTATGTGGAACATTGTCCTTTCAAGATTATTACACCATCAAGTTCGGGAGACAGCCCAAGGATTTGGATGAGGATCTCCTTAAAGGCATAGTTGGGGGAGTGAAGAAAGATGAGCATAAAGTACAGGTTGTTGGTGAGCTTGATTTGGAGTTAACAGTACATGATAAGGATGCGCATGAGGAGATAGCATTAGAGCCATCCTATGAGTCTAGCGACACCAGCACATTCGCTAGTCAAATTGTGGTCAAGCTGTATGATGAGTTGGAGTTGGTATACTCTTCATCACCTACATCAGAAGTCCAGACAGTTATGACAGACGAAATACATGTGGTGCAAGGCAATGAGCACAACAGTCGAGACAATGGGCAATCACACATAGAGGTTAGGGAGAGTTTATACATGCATGAGATAGAGCTTCCAAATGATAACCACCGAAAGAAGATTGAACATGTTAAAGAAAGCATTCTAGCAATGAAAGAGAGGACCAAGATACTTCGAGACACCATAGTACAACGAGATGTTGAGCTTACAGTTGTATGTAGCAAGTTAGCGGTCATGCTTTCTAGTATTGAAGAGCAGTTGGATTCCTTGATGGGGCAGCAAAAGAAACATACTATTGCATTTCAAAGCAGTCCTCTTCAGGAGTACATAGACAAGGCTTGCAGTAGCTTGAGTCCACATTTGCATAATGGCGGATGGTTTTTACAGGTTGGCCAGGATCGAGAAATTAGGCAGCAGTATATAAGCATTCCAGTTGAAACGAGAAGGGCAGAATGTCAGCTTGGTAGGCCTATTCCTTGTGATGGTGCTTATGGACAAGGTCCTTTTTGGAGATTGGATTGGAGAGAGATTAAGAATTAGTGTCCTATTGAGTGGCCAATTCTTAGGAAGACATTCCTAGCCAAGGGTATAGTCCTACAAGAGCCTTGGGATATTTGGGATGAAAGATGCACAAGTTTGCATTGGGATCCAGGTGGGAGACCTTATGAAGGATGGATACAACGTTTACTAATGGGTTTACTTGGGAGTCTTCAGGATGCTCCTTGTGTCGATACCACGCAGGGTAGCGATGGATGCATTTTGACCTCTACAATTCTCAGATGATCTGGGACCCTAGGATTACAGTGACTAGTAGTTTGGTGATTGCTAGAGGATGCTTTCAGGAGGTCTATTGTGATGGTACCTCGTTTACAGCAGCCTGGTTAGTTACTCTACTTATAGGAGGCTTCCAAGGGATATCTTGTGATGGTGTCGTGTAGTGCAGTTCTTTGAGCAGAGGGTGCTACAAATCTCCTAGGATAATTTGGGACATTAGGATCATCCCCAGATTTAGTTGGTTCAATTTGATTGATTGTGGAGTTGCGTTGGCATTGCTTGAGGACAAGCAATCTTTCGCAAGGGAGGACTGTAATGTTCCATTTTTTATAAAAAGGGAATAATTGAGGACTGATAGAACTAGGAGGAGAAGGTACATCAATTCAGTATTATTAAGTCATCAGCGTAGAAGGAGGGCCATTAGAGTTCATATCCTAAAGCATGCAGAGCATGTAGGCCTTGTTTAGTCAGTATTATAGTCAACATCAAATTAGAATTGCATGCATGCAAAAGTGAAGCATAAACCCTAAAAGTGACATGCAAACCCTAAAAGCATATGAAGATCTATTTAAGAAGGGTTATGGGACTAAAGGAACTATCTATTGTTGTTGTTGATTGATTTTGGAGTTTCAAGCAGCAGCACAGCGTGCAACCGCGTTAGTTGGGGTTGGAGACAGTGTCTTCAGCTAGCGAGGGTTCGGCAGTGAGATATCTTCCCTAGTCTCTTATTGGGATAGATCATCCAGGTTTATCCATTGCATCTATCATATACTACAGTATTCGGAGATCCAACACATTCCGAAGGGTTATTAGCAGATCCACGTTTTGCAGCCGGAAGTAGCAAGGAAAACACAGAAGGATTCGCTAGGACCACAAAACCCAGTCTTTCCTCTGCATGTCAACTTCCTCTTTCTCAGCAGGCCTATCCTACGGTATGCAGTGATTATTAGCCATCAGTTTGCTCACCTAGAGCAGCTATCAGCCAAATAGATCAGTTGGGGGCGTGAGCAGTAGAATTGCTAATCAATTCTCTAAGGCACTTAGAGGTAGCCAAACCTCCACATGTGCCAGGCCATCTCTCCAGCATCAGCAGACAGACAAGCTCGAAAAGTTTCAGCCCGAACAGACATCTCCTCCTACAAAAACGTCAACTTCAGTCTGGAGGGTTTTTACAGTACTTCATGGCAGTAACACCGAAGGAAAACAACGTTATTAGAACACCCATCTGGATCCTTATGCATGCAGCTATCTCTGGAGTCATTATCAGCCAGAATATCAGTGGTAAGTGTTAATTTCTCTATGCAAAACCCTAACTCTAATTCAGCTATATTTTAAGGCATTTTTGCATGGCGAGTTTGCATGCACAATTATTTTGCAAATTTGTATGAGATTGAGTGTGCAAGTCAGCACTATCATAGAACATTAGAGAATATCAGCATTTGGGATATTACAGATGTCAAGACAGCTTTCTTGAATAATGTAGTAGAAGAGGAAGTATATGTGGAGCAGCCACTCAGCTTTGAGACACATGATAGGAAGACTCGTGTGTAAATTGAAGAAAGCCCTGTACGGTTTGAAACAGGCACCCAGGACGTGGTACGGCAGAATTGACAGCTTCCTAACTAGTTTGGGCTTTACCAAAAGTAAAGCAGATTCCAACCTTTACTACAAGGTTGAAGAAGGGAACCCGGTGATGCTCCTATTGTATGTAGATGACCTGTTTTTAACAGGTACAGATGGGTTGATTGCTGACACGAAGAGGAAGCTGGCTGCTGAGTTCGAGATGAAGGACTTGGGTATGATGCATTACTTTCTAGGCATGGAGGTGTGGCAAAATGCGGATGGAATCTCCCTAGGACAAGGGAAGTATGTGGTCGAGATCCTAAAGAGATTCGGGATGATGGACTGTAAGGCCATGACCACACCTATGGCATCGAATCTGAAGCTATTGAGTGATGCTTCATCAAAGTCGGTCGATGCTACGATGTATCATCAGATGATTGGGTCCTTGATGTACCTGACGAATACGAGACCAGATATTTGCTTTGTTGTGAACACATTGAGCTAGTTCCTAACAAATCCGAGAAATGTTCACCTGATTGCTACAAAGCATATTCTGAGGTACCTAAAGGGTACAGTTGATTATGGGCTCAAGTATGAGGCAAATCAAAAGATTAACCTGGAAGATTATGTGGATTCGGATTCGGCAGGCAGTGCCATTGATAGGAAGAGCACTTTAGGGTGTTGCTTCAGTATGGGATCAGGTGTGATCTCCTGGTTTAGCAGGAAGCAATCCTATGTGGCACTGAGTACAGCCGAAGCAGAGTATGTTGCAACTTATTCGGTTAGTTGTGAGGCAGTGTGGCTGAAAAAGCTACTATCTAACTTATTTGATCTCCAGCTGGATGCTACTTGTATATATTGCGACAACCAGAGTTGTGTGAAGTTGTCGGAGAACCCAGTGTTCCATGACAAGTCGAAGCATATTGAGATCAAAAATCACTATATCAGGGATATGGTGCAGAGAGGAGCAGTGAAGCTCCAATATATTGCGACGGACGAGCAGATAGCTAATGTGTTGACCAAACCATTAGCTAGAGTGAAGTTTGAGTACTTCAAAGAGAAGCTTGGTGTTCTCCAAATCGAGGTTCCCTCCAAAGGGAATTGATGTGTCCGTTAGCCTTTCTGACATGGTGGAAGACTGGGCTCCACATGGTCAGATGTAAGTGCAAAGATATTCCGATGTGATTGTGGGATGTGTTCCCACATGATCAGTGCAAAGACATTCTAATGTGATTGTGGGATGTGTTCCCACATGATCAGTGCAGAGCCATTCTGATGTGATTGCGGGATGTGTTCCCACATGATCAGATATAAGTGCAGAGCCATTCTGATGTGATTGCGGGATGTGTTCCCACATGATCAAATGTAAGTGCAGAGCTTTTCTGACAAGATGAGGTCGGATGTAAGTGCAGAGCCTTTCTGACAAGATGAGGTCGAATGTAAGTGCAGAGCCTTTCTGACAAGATGAGGTCGGATGTGAGTGTTGGGCCTTTCTGACATGGGTTTTGGATGTGTTCCTCCCATGGTCAAATGTGAGTGCTGGGCATGCCTTTCTGACATAGTTCTTGGATGTGTTCCTCCCAAGTGTTGGGCGGGCCTTTCTGACATGGTTCATTCCATGGTCAGATATAAGTGCTAAAGACAATGAAGACCTACATGGAGGCTAGGCCTACAACCAGCATGAAAAAGGGTTGGCTCTGTAGAACTTCCTATGATGAGTAGAATTGAGAGATAGCACCATTTGTTCGAGATAGCGGAAGCAGTGATGATGATCCAGTGGTGATCCAAACTTGATGATGATCCAGTGATGATCCAGACTTGATAATGATCCAGTGATGATCCAGACTTGATAATGATCCAGTGATAATCCAAACTTGATGATGATCCAGTGATGATCCAGTGATAATCCAAACTTGATGATGATCCAGTGATGATCCAGACTTGATGATGATGACTTGATGATGAGGACTTGATGATGATCCAGTGATGACCCAGAGAAGAAGACTTGTGCTGATAAATTGTGTCGAGAGAATACCTTCCTAGTTAAGAGGGAGTGTTGATGTATTTGTAACTTCGGAATGTATTCACTTGTATATTATACCCCAATGTCCCTATTGGGAGTATCAGTGATGTAATTGTGTCATGTCATACCCCGATGATCCTATCGGGAGAATCAATAAAGTAAACAAGTCATGTAAAGTCATAAAGGGTAACCCTCCTTATTGTTCAAGGGTTAAAGTCCCCGTAGTTGCGGAGCACTAGGGTTATTAGACTCTCCTAGAGAAGTCGGCCCTAGTGAGTTAATGTCAAGTCAAAAATTAGTATAAATAGAGAGTGAGCCTCTATATTTATTACACAGTCACACACACTCAGTTGTAGCGCATAACTGAGAGAGAGAGAAGAAGCTGGGACAAGAGAGAGAGAGAGACTACTGCTGTCGAGAGATCATCTTTGTATCTTTGGGTTTTACTTTTGGTGTTGATTCTATCTCTGAGAAAGTTGCAGGGTTTTCTCCCTTATGGTTTCCCTAAGGAAAATCTTTGTGTTCATTGTCTCTTGTGATTGATTGTTGTGCTTGTTATTCTCTCAGATAAGATCCTAAGATCATATAGCTTAAATGTTAAAAATCTAACATGACCTACACATTGCACCCATATTTTTAAATTCCCCTTTCTCCTTGCTTTTTTTAATATTTCTTCAACTCAAATATAGAATCACTCATCCACAATAAATATTTAATAGAATTTATAACTTTACAAATCTTTAAAATAATATTCAATCACTTGATGACCTGACTTGATTTTTATGTTCCTCTTTTCTTTAATCTATTTTAATATTTTGTTCGTAACATATACTAGTATACCTAACCCAGGGGGATTCAAACTAGGCATCTGCTAACATGGAACTAGGCAAATGCCCAACAACAGTGGCAACTAAAGTATAAGTTAACCCCTCGGCCTAAGGCTTGTGGCTCTACATATTTCTCTACTATGTGTATAAGTTAACCCCTCAGGCTAAGGCTTGTGGCTCTACATAGTGCTCTACTATATCCTTTTGACTGCTCTCCCCATATGATGAGTGGAGTGCTCAACTGAACTGTTGGTGATTTCAAAAGCATTTATTGACAAAACTTATCCAAAAAAAGTACATTGTAATATGCTGATCTGTTAAAATCTACATTGAGAAAAATTGGAGAACCTTTTGCAAGTAGAACAAGGTAAAGCATTTGCAACTGTACTTGCTATCAAAGTAATGGCGGAGGTACAGAAGGCCAGGAGGAGGAATTTCATCTATCTCGAGGAGGGAATTACCCCAAGTGATGTAGCATGCCGTCAATGAGACGAGCTGAGGTAATGGAGCCTGACCGATTTGACAGCATTAAGCAATAGTTTATGGGCTCTGTTAATGGCCATACAGTAATAAATTGTTTTAAGGGTTCTGTTATTGATTGGTTTATGGCCTTTGTTAATGTTTGCAATAGGTTAGGGAAGGAGAAAATCAAAAATTGGTGTAATGGAATGGTCAAGTAGGTTTACAAAGTACATTGGTGCTTATTGGCGATACTCCGTCTGTTTCTTGGATGAATCCAGGTAGCCAAACCCGAATTTCGTATTTTCAATTTTAGAATTATTAAATAAAGTTTATAGTTTATCCTTCCAAAGGAGCAACTTAGAAACAACATCACAGCATTAGGGAAAGTTTAGCAGGAAAGGAAATAAAGGTAAATACAGGCATTTAGCGTACTCCGCTATATGAACCGTTGGATCTGATCCAACTGTCAATCCAACAGTTAATATCCCAGCAGCAGCATTAAATGCTGACCTGCCGGGTGCTCTGTGAGTACACATTTCTGCAAAACTTTAACCCGAGTAGCTGTTCTATTGCAGATTTTGAATAATGAAATGGATAGATTTATATAATCGTGTTTCCCTAACTCAGCTGTCCAGACTTAAAAATTCAATGTTATCCATTAATTCATGTTTTACGGCATTGCCTCGTAACATTTAAGGACAATTCAGTAATGCGGTCAGCATGGTGACCTTACGGCTACTGTCCGATTCTTTGTTTCCCATGAAAACCAAGTTTGTACAGCTAATTTTATTATACACGAATTTAGCTGTAAATATTTATCCGGGCGAAAAAAAATTGAGGATTCATACAGATACAATTCCTTTCAATATCCACGTATGCAATTTTGTGATAAGTTTATTTGAAGTAATTTGATATAAAAAGTGGAAATAAAGACGTACCTTCTCCACCGGAAGGGTAAAGCAAGCTGTAGCAATGGCAACTACAAGAACAACTAACAGCGATCCCCGAAACAGAGTGCCCCAAGAAACCGCCATTTTCCTAGCAATCTTCACGAATTTCACGAATTAAACAAAGAAAAAATACGGACTCTTATCTTAATTTGGTGTTTCTGAGAGCGCACACACTGTTGCTGGACCTCCGAAGCATTTAAGCAATTTTATCGCGTAGGATGAAGAGTGAGTATTGTTGTTTAGGTTGAAAGGCACGATGGCGTCTAGTAAAATCTGAAGCCAACGATTTATTTATTGACAGAGCAGAAAAAATGGTGTTTAATAAGGGCCCATCATGGCATGGCCTCGCTTTCTTTATTTACAAGTTCAACGCGGTCCCACAATTATTACTTCTTTATATGAATTTGGGCATTATTTTAAGTGAGTTTCCACCCTCCAGGCAATTACGGGACGTGGTTATCGAAGATGGAGGACATGTGTTCCCGTCTTGGCCATTTTATTTTATTTTATTCCAGAAGTGTGTTACCTTTTATTTCAAAAAGTTGGATTAGTCGTTCAACCGTGAAGGGAAAAGTTGGATTAGTCGTTCAACCGTGAAGGGATAGGGTGAAACTAATGCAACCTTCAAGGGATTGGACTAATCTATGGTGTTATTTTGGTGTGCTCGTCCTCGTATTCATATGGACACAAGGAATATGAGATGGAGGGTTTGAGGGTGACACTTACATGTGGGTATTTATTATTTGTATGGACGTACGGAATATGAGATGGAGGGGTGTGAGGGTGACATTGAATGGTGGGTCTTTATTGTATTCTCATGCAAATTTAAGTTTGAACTTTGTGTAAATTTGGTGGAAGTGTTTTTTTAAAGATTGTTTTTTCCTCCATTAAAGGGGGCTCTAACTTCTGTTTTGATATAGGTTTTTAATTTTTTTAAGGAAATGATATGGAAATTCTAACTTGTGTTTTGATATAGGTTTTTAGTTTTTTTTAAGGATATTAGATGGAAATTCTATTACAGGGATCATGTTAGGTTGTGGTTTAGTGTTTGGGGCTAGGTGTTACGTGATATAATTTAAGTTTAAATTTTGGTAGGTGAGAAGCTTTTGTGTTTGTTTGAGGGAAGTGATTCATATTCTAGAGTTGATTTACCTCCTTCATTAAAAAAAGCTTTAGTACATGTCAAACATACCAAGTTGGTCCAAGTAGGACATTAATAGGAAACTATATATGTTAGAAACTAGCCCTAACTCTCCTAGTTATAGGAATGAGTTATAATTTATTGTACAGGGATTGGATAGGATTGGATGGCATAAAACAACAACCTTGCCCTTACCTCTTTACTTCTCTGTTTCCTAACTACCTTGCCCTATACCAAAACTTCATGAAACGCTTAGAGCTCCCTACCACTTTACTTTATGAATGTACTTTGTTAATCAAAACTGGTAACCTCTTCTCAGGACCAGATGGATACCTTACCCTTAATTTTGAGTGATAGTCACGGGCTTGTTTCGGTGGATGGGTGGCACAGGACCTTCAAGTTTTCACCATGGTGGTGCTAATGCCCCAGGGGGAGTTACATGAGTGAAATATGTAACATAGCGATATGCTTGAGTCCTCCTATAATAATCCACAGAGTATCGCCATTGCCGAGTTGCCTTTTATATAAACGCTCAATTTGTTGAATCTGTCAAGATTGATGAATGACCTAGTGCAACATAGTCTCACTTGGCCCCCATCCTAGGCAAGTTGCCCTCCAACATTCCAAAATGAAAGGGTAAGCCTATACATCTTTATTAAATAAGGTTTATTGAGTACTTAAAATATATAAGTTGGTCCGAGTATGACATTGATAAGATTAATAAGAAACTATATACGTTAGAAACTAGCCCTAACTCCCCTAGTTAAAGGAATAAGTTATAATTTAATGTACAGTGGTCATCTTTATTAAATAACGTTTATTGAGTACTTAGACTATATAATTAGTGAATGAAAGGTGGTCTCATTAAAAGGTCCATTAGGTAGTTGGTGTGGCCCCATTAATGAATGTCCACTTTGTGGTTAGGATTTGGGATAAACATAAACTATTTATGGTAATAGACCCATCTCCCATGAGTGTAATCATGATTAACCAATTTCTCATACTTTTGAATAGTCCACTTAGCACTCATTTCATCGGGTAATGCTCGCAGGGGTGAAGAAGTGGGATTGAGACTAGCGAAATGAATCGCATAGCATCAATCATCACTTCCAAGGCTTGCACACAGTAACCAGGTCTTCTCGAGAGGTCACCCATCACAAGACTCATCTGGATCAAGCGCGCTTAATTGTGGAGTTTTCCCACAATCAAGCCCACTTAGCTTGCCACCCCATTTGCAAAACCTTAGCAAGTATTGTGCCTTCATGATGCGGTGTTCTCCCCCTCTTTGATGATGCGAAGGTTGGATGTTTAGAATCAATGCAATTATTTAACACCTAGTGATTTTCATGGAATGGGAACCCATCAACTTTGGGTCTCCCCAAGTTGAAAAACATTAATAATTGTACATTGGAGTAAAGGATAAATTAAGGGTGTTGTACCATGGGTTTTCTACGGTTTCATTGTGATCTATTAAAACTAAGCGTCTTGACACATTGAAAACTAGATACCTATGGTTTGCACTTTGGAATAATTAATTATCAATCATTTTAGGAGGAGTTGGTATACTTGCTTCTTGTTCATATGCCACGTCCCCATCCATCTATTTGACTGAAGGAGGGGGTAATTACAAATTACAGGTTCTCAATTTTCGCCCCATGGGCCATAATACAAATTCATAATTAATAAATGCATGAATAAATTCGAGAATGTAAAACATATGGAAATTTAAAACTCATCCACACATACAACAAGCATAAACAAACATATTTATCACAAACAGAAAATAAAATCATTCTCAATTCATGTACAGAGAGAATATCTATCTTTATAATAGAAGATCTAAGCAACTAGTTATGTAAGAGTGGCTTTCCACCCAAATTTAGGTATCAGCTGTAGATACCACCCCCAAGTTGGGTATGAGCCCACGAGGGAAAAGGAAACACTTGCAAAATTCTCTCTATTGCCCCCCAACCCATTTGCCCTTATGCTTAGCCAAATTTCCCACCTTTGAGAATTTACAGGGATTTCACTCAACCATCCCATCCACGGCACTCTTCTCTGCTGCACCACAAAACACAAGGAAGGCATTTCCCTTCACTACTCCACAGTTCCCTCGAGAAATCCAACCCTTACAGTGTTAGTTTTTCTATATCTTATTAGCTTGATTAGGATCTTTGTCTAAAAGAATAACAAGTACATCTAGATGCATAAGATATAAAAGATACACAAGACACAAAGATTTTCACCAAGGAAACCATAAAGGAGAAAACCCCGCAAACTTCCTCAGAATAGTAAGATGATCAAAAGCAATAATAAGAAGTGTTAAGTAGCTATCTATCTCTCCTCCCTTTGTCTCTCTTTACCTCTCATGCAAACTTGAGAGTGTGAGGTGTGTGTAAATGAGGGAGAGCGCCTCCCTATTTATGACTTTTAAGTGACTGACCAAACTTAAGATGTAATATACCTAAATAAGTTTATTACTATTATTATTATTTAATTAACAATAAGGTTAATTAGTGTTAATGGTCAAAGGTCACCTCTTTAGAGTATCTGATCAGTCATAGGTTAGCTTCCATATAAAATGTAAACCTGCCAAATGTAATAAATCATCAATTCAATAATAAATAAATATATATTAACAATTATGATAATAATGTAAGGATGATACCTTACAAGTGGTATCAGAGCATTTATCTCTCTCTTCCATTTGAACCCAATGCATTCATTGTCATGTTCCATTCCCCATTCTTCCACTCTGTTGCACATCCCATTCCCCATTCTTCCGCTTCGCTACTCATCACTGCACATTCCCAGCTTCCACTCCATTTTCCTCATTACTTCCACTCTCCACTCTCAGAGCTTTAGGCTCTGAATCTCTCTCTATGCACCCATATTCTTCATCTCTCACACATCCTCTCATCTTCCCCATATCCATCCATCACTCCACCCGATCCATCTGCGCGATCCCTTCAACCCCTTACATCAAACACTATTGCAAGGGAATCTTCAAAACTATAACTCATTATTTCAATGAAATATTGATGTATTCTTCCAAAACTATGCTAATATCAAAGATCAATCATTGGTAAGGGAATGTGAGAGAAGCTCATCTTCATCCTCTTTCAACTATCTTGAGGGGTAGGACTGGTGTGTTTCTGGTTTTTCTTTGTCTGCAAGCTTCTTAGGTTCATCTTCTGGCCGTTGTATTATCAACATTTTCAGTTCTTTAACTAAGTCTTTTATATCTTCATGCAGAACTTGCATCGCTACATTGATATTCAATATTTTCGTTTCAAGCTCTGTGGGTTTTATTTCTTTAATCTCCAATTTAAAAAAAATAACTTATTGCGAAGGTTTATCTCGTTTGAAAAAACCATAAACTCCTTTATTGAAGACCATTTTGTTTAATCCAAAATCTTCAATCAAGGTTTTTTTAATAATAATATTATGATTATTTTATAAAATATATATATATATATATATATATTGTTTTAATATACAGTTTTTGTTTTTTTAATTTTATATATATATATAATTTTTATAATAATATTATATTATAATTTTTTTTTTTTTTTTGGTAGGACTGCGATGAGTAGGAGAAGCGTGGATATGGAGAGTTCTTGTGGACTGCAGGCAGCGATGAGGGAGTGATGAGAAGGGTGTGCAACATGTATTGGAGAGGCATGAAGGAAGAGGGAAAAAGCGTGTGGATGTGTGCCGGTGGAAGTGTTAGCAGGTGCAACGAGGAAGCGAGAGATGGATGGAGCATGGGCTGCGGAGGATGGAAGTGGGAGAGGAGAAATGGAGCAACGTTAATGAGAAGTAGAAGTGGAGGGGCACTGCGTATAGAGTTGGTGTGGGTGTGAGCACCGAATTGGTGGGTGTGGTAGGGAATGAAGAGTGTGTTGAGGGAAGAGATTGATGTGTGATGGAGAATCCTGTGGGATGGTGCAGTGGAAGCGAGCATGGAATGGGTGAGCTTGAGTGAGGGTGGGCGTGGTTTGGAATCATGCATGGAGGGGATTGTGATTGGAGGCATTTAGAGTGTGAAGGGAAGGGCGTGGAGTGTGCAGGAGGAAGGGGTAGTGCGACGGTTGGAAGACGCGAGGTAAGATGGAGTGGGAAGGGCGAGGGAGGCGCAGTGCAGAGCTCAAGAGTCTCGGCTAGCATCGAGGGATGAAACAAGGAGTTGGAGCATAGAGGAGTTGGGCGTAGGGGAGTTGGCTGCGTGTGATGGCAAGCGTGGATGGAAAATAGTGAGGGAGAGGCATGAGGATTGATGGTTGGAGTGGGAGAGCAACGGTTGTGGATAGAGGAAAGAGAACGCGAGGGAAGTGTGGACACGCGGAGGGAAGAGATGAGTGCTAGTGTGGACGGTGCTAAAATCGTGAAGAGGGCTAAGAAGCGTGGGAAAGATGGAGTGTTTGAGTGAGAACCAAAGCTCTGATACAACTTGTTAACATTGAATTTATTGACTTCATTGACTTCTACGACAACGCCATTTTCTTTACAATTGATATTGACATTGTGATTGTCATTATCATTTTTATCTTTCATAACTGTGTCTTCTACTTCTTCTGTTTCATTGTTCTTGTTATTGTCTTTCTTAACAAGTCCTTGTTCTGGAACTGCTGTATGAATGTGCCTTACTTCCCTACCTTGTAGGAAGCCACAACAAACTTCTGGTAGGCATGCATACTTTTTACTAAGTATCACATTTTGAGGTTTGTAGTTGGGATGTCTTTTCTTATCCCACTTAGTGTTTAGTGGTATAGATATTTTGGGAGGAGGGGTATAAGGAGTCAGTCGACCAGGTTTCCTCAAAATGTGATACTTAATAAAAAGTATGCATGCCTACCAGAATTTCATGTGGAAATTGAACCCAAGGTATAGAACAATTGCACTCACAAAATTGCTAATCAAACATGCAAATTTACACACAAAGGAGACTGAAATTGGAGCATAACACTAATCTGTATTGAATAAGTGTACAATAGCCAACCTTATGAAGTCATAGGCTACTGCAATATATAATTACACGAGAGATTCGAATGCATAAGGATGCCATTCGAAATAGTCAAAAGCAGGCTTACTAAATCTAGTCAAATCCCCCATAGGTGCATAAAGCAGTTTCCAAATCTACCTAGAGGCTCACAAATTGGCAAAGTCAAGTAGGAAAGCTAATAGGTGATGGAAATACAACTCATACATGCTTTTATTAGGATAAAAGAATTGAGGATGATGAGGGCCAAAAACAAGTCAACTACACCTAGTCTTACTTTCCCTTTTGCCTCAAATATCAATAAAGCAGGCAACTTAGCAGAAAAAGCAGATATGTGCTAGGGAGGATCTGGAATAAAGCAGAACTGCTAAACATGTTTTCTAGGAGGTTTCCCAAGCACTCCATGACTCATTTTTAGCAAGTTTGACTTCTAGGACATGTGGAAGACAACTTGCATAGAGTGGAATATTGGAAACTAGGCAAATAAGACAAAAATGGATTAATTAATGTCTAAGGTAGATAAATATGGGTTGATTATTCTAACACCCCCCCTTAAGCCTGACTTATGAGTAAATATCAGAAAACTATAGGGCCTAGCAATAAGGCTTAGTCACCCTTTACATACTGCATGTCCATTTAACCAAGGAAAGAGGCAAAAACCCAGTGGGAAAATCCTCCCTTAAACATGGACAGTAAAACAAAATTTGAAAATCTTGTCATCAATCATGCTTCACAGCATGATCAGCAATCCCCATCAGTGATTTGAGATTGCTGAATGTCTTCTCACAAAAAACTTTGGTGAAGATGTCTGCTACTTGTTTTGAAGATGCACAGAAAAGTAGGTGAACGGTGCCATCATGCACAAGCTGTCTGATGTAGTGCATATGGATCTCAATGTGTTTGGTTCTCTATCTCTGAATTGGATCATTGCAGATTCAAATGGTGCTATGATTATCACAATAGATAATGGTTGAAAACTCTTATTCGAAGCCACACTCACCAAGTATCCCCTGCAACCATAAACATTGAGTTGTTGCATTTACAACTCCTCTGTACTCTGCTTCTGTAGATAAGAGTGCAATGGCACTATGTTTCTTGCTTGACTAGATGATTGGTCCTTCAGCAAGCATGAACACATATCCTGATGTTTACTTTCGATCTGTGTTATCACCTGCCCAATCACTGTAAGTAAACCCAATCAAATCAAGATCAGATTTAGCTTTGTAGAAGATCCCATGAGTTCTTGTTCCCTAAACAAAGTTAAGGATCCTTTTGGCTGCTCTCCAATGGATCTCATGAGGCTGATCCATGTATCTTGAGGCCACACTTACTACATAAGAAAGATCAGGTCGAGTGTGTGTAAGGTACAGCAAGCACCCAATCAATTGCCTATACAGTGTATTATTTACCATAGGAGAAGAACCTGCTTCTTCAAGCTTAACTCCTGAAAGGAAGGGAGTCTTGCTTGGCTTGCAATCTTTCATTTTGAACTTGTTTAGCAAATCTAAAGCATACTTGGACTGATGTACTTTTATTCCATGTTGGGATTGAGCAATTTCGAGACCCAAGAATTGGCTCAACAACCCCAAATCAGTCATAGAAAATGCATGGTTCATTGCATCCTTCAAGGAGGCAATTTCTTTCTTTGAACTTCCTGTAATCAGAAGGTCATCTACATACAAGACAATAATCATCAAAGAACCATGAATCAGCTTCAAATAAACATTAGGATCAGACTTGCATCGAACAAAACTCAATGGCAGCATAAAGCCATCAATCTTGGCATACCAAGCCCTGGGGGCTTGCTTAAGCCCATACAATGATTTATTTAACCTGTAGACAAAATATGGATTAGTAACAAACCCTTGAGGTTGTTGCATGTAAATATCTTCAGTAATATCTTCATTCAGGAAAGCACACTTCACATCCATGTGATGTACCTCCCACTGCTTCGAAGCTGCAATGGCTAAGGCTAGCCTGATGGAGTCCATCTTTGCCACTGGTGCAAAGGGCTCATTGTAGTCAATACCATGTAGTTGTGAGTAGCCCTTAGCTACCAATCCTGCCTTATATTTCAAAGGTGAACCATCAGCAGCAAACTTAGTTTTTAAAACCCACTTACATTGAACTAGCTTCCTCCCTGGGGGAAGATCAACTAGTTCCCAAGTGTTGTTCTTCTAGAGTGAGATGAATTCTTCTTTCATGGTTGTTTCCCATCTTGGATCATGTGATACATCTTCATATGTCTATGGGTCTAATTCAACCATCAGATAGCATTTCTCTGCAAACAAAGGGTCTTTCATACATAGGGCACTCTCAAACTGAGATCTAGTCCTCCCAGGATCACTAGGATTTCCAGCTAGTTCCCCAGTTGCATGAATGGTCTTTGCTGCCCATTTTGGTCTTGTAGGACTGTCAGGATATGCAATTAAATCATCATTATCAGACATATCAGAATCAGCAAACTCATTTATCTCTTCACTTACATTCAATGGTTCTAGTGGTGAAGAAGACCCTCCAACTTCAACTGCTGCTAAAGGCTCATCTTGTAACTGAACACTCCTTTCAATGAAGGTTTTGTTTGTGCTCAAATTGATCAGCTTGTACCCTTTTGAATCTTTAGAGTACCCAACAAATAGACACTCTTGGCTTTGGGGCTGCAAATCCTTTCTCTTTTCAGTTGGAATTCTGGACCAAGCCTTTGAGCCAAAAATCCTGAAATGGGTCACATTTGGCTTGTGCCCACTCTAAGCTTCGAAAGGAGTCATACCATCAAGCTATTTATGAGGCACCTTATTCTAGATATAGGATGCATAGTTTATAGCCTCGGCCCAAAACTTTGGTGGTAAAGTCTTAGCCTCCATCATACAGGTTGCCATCTCCTTCAGTGATCTGTTCTTTCTCTCAGCAACACCATTATGCTATGGTGTGTAAGGGATTGAATGCTACATTTTAATACTTGCATCTTCACAATATTGAATGAAATCAGACTTGACATACTCACCACCATTGTCAGATCTGAGGATCTTGAGTTTCCTCCCAGACTGGTTTTCAACCAAAGCCTTAAAGACTTTGAAGAGGCCAAAAACTTCAGACTTATGCTTTAGGAAGTAAACCCAACAATACCTGGAAAAGTCATATATGAAGGTCAATGCATATTTGGCTTGACTCATTGACATATGAGGAAATGGACTAGCAGCATCACTGTTGATCAACTCAAGAGGTGCAGAGGTTCTCTCATGACTAGCTCTCTCAAATTTATGCTCTAGGTGTTTTCCTAGGATACAACCTTGATAGACTCCCTTGGAA
>LPNX010441958.1:420741-538334 GCA_001517045.1 Pseudotsuga menziesii
CTTGCCTCAAATATCAATAAAGTAGGCAACTTAGCAGAAAAAGTAGATATGCGCTAGGGAGGATCTGGAATAAAGCAAAACTGCTAAGTATGGTTTCCAAGAGGTTTCCCAAGCGCTCCATGACTCAATTTTAGCAAGTATGACTTCTAGGACATGTGGAAGACAACTTGCATAGAGTGGAATATTGGAAACTAGGCAAATAAGACAAAAATGGATTAATTAATGTCTAAGGTAGATAAATATGGGTTGATTATTCTAACAGTTCGTAGTGGCTTCCTACAAGGTAGGGAAGCAAGGCACATTAATACGTCAGTTCCAGAACAAGGACTTCTTAATAAAGACAATAACAAGAACAATGAAACAGAAGAAGTAGAAGACACAATTATGAAAGATCAAAATGATATTGGCAATCACAATGTCAATATCAATTGTAAAGAAAATGACGTTGTCGTAGAAGTCGATGAAGTCAATGTTAACAAGTGGTATCAGAGCTTTGGCTCTCGCTCAAACACTCCATCTTTCCCATGCTTCTTAGCTCTTCACACTTTCAGCATCGTCCACACTAGCACTCATCCCTTCATTGCGCACGTCCACACTTCCCTCGCGTTCTCTTTCCTCTATCCATGACCGCTGCTCTCCCACTCCATCCATCAATCCTCATGCCTCTCCCTCACTATTTTCCATCCACGCTGTTGAGCCTCATTTTGTTATCATTTTTTTGGCATTAAAATAACACATTTAAATGCATATTTTATTATCTTTCGTGTATTTTATGTCATGCAGATTGTTATTCAGCACAAGGTAAGAACAAATATAGTGTTTATTCAACTTTGGTTATTAATATCGTTTTTTATGATTTTATTAACTCAAATCTATATTATTTAAAGCATATTTGATATATTAATTAATATGTGTATTTGTTTGCAGGTTATGTAGTATGGTTGGGCAAATTTATAAACAAAACGCATTCAACTTACCATTCAACCCGATCTGCGCAAGCGGTGTCCAGCACATCACGTAGCTTCCCGTCTAGATCGCTAATCAGTTTGCGCGCTGTCCATAACCGATCTCAAGTATTAAACATTGAAGCAATCTGCAAACCGTTTTGTTGACCACGTGCCCAGGTGATAACATGATCAGCAGTTTAAAAGGATCGCCGGTGCATTGATTTCACCCAACACCAAGCTGCTCACTGCCCACGCGTTTAAAGAAGGCGCACTCTTGTTCTAGAATCATTCGTGGCCTCTTGCAAACTCACCACCAGTCCGCGCATGTGAAACGATGAACAACCTGTGTTTTGGAAGATCGCCCTCACGCTACTCTTGTTCACCACCACGTCACCAGTTCGTGTGCCACATCTGAAGTATGTTCACGCTAATGAAGGACCTGTGTTCTGGAAGACCCATCATGTACATTGCCTGTGCCCAACACCACTCCACCAGTCACACGAAAGGAGGAGGAGTTACACCACCACGACGCCCTGCTCATGCTGAAGATGCAACGATCACACTGAAGGAGGCAGATGCTCATGCGTTGGCCTATGAACAATTATTGCCTTTTATGATTGACTAATTTAGAAGAGCAGTCAACCACTACAGGGTTGACTTGCTCAATCTCTTGAAAACAGTGTGTATATAAACACCTCCATGCAGAGAGATAGGCGATTGATCAATCAATTAGGTAGATAGTTAGTCTGTTTTGGGAGAAGAAGATTGTAACTATGTTCCTTCTTTTTAATAGAAGCTCTACGCCTTGATGTTTATGACTGTGTGTGAAATCATTTGCTAGGCATTACCCATGATTGCTGAGAGGGCCCCTTGACAATTCATGGTTTCTATTTCCATATGAGTTTTTGTTATCTCTTCCTCATAGATAAGTAGTTTTATTTTTAATTTGTTTATATTTATTTTTTTGTTCTTTGTAACATGTATATGTCGTAGTTAATATAATTCACATTGTGTTGTTAATTTAGTTCTCGTTTATAGAATTAAAATGGTCGGCCACGTATAGCTTATTTCTAGTTTCCTTTCAGCTTTTCTTTCAAGTTAGTGCTTAATATTATGTCAGTTTTAGGTATAATTTATAGTTAGAGATTAGTCTTGCTGCTTTTTTGTTTAAACTGTAAATTAGTTCAGCTATGTTTCAGTTTGTTTTATTTTATAATAGAAATAATCTCTTCATACCCATAGATTAGTAATCCCTTTTGATTATCTCAATTAATTAGGTTTAAATTCTGTCCTTTATGCAGTTTGTCTTCATCTGCACAAAATCAATTGATAATTAAATCATTTAGGTCTATTTTTATTATTTTCTGTATACAACCTCTCATTCAGACTGTGTGTTTGAACTGTCATTCGGACCTTCTTTCCAGACTGCCGTCCAACCTCCCATCCAACCTTTAGTGTTCTTAGTTTATTTTTTAACCTATTTTCAGTTTTATTTCTTTGGCTTTTTTAATTATGTTATGTTTTGGTAATTAGGTAATAGTTACATCAGCCTCTAGGACCTTAGGTTAGATTATTTTAAAGTACTTATTAAAAAGCCCTTTTTGTATTTCTTTTCAATCAAAGCATGCTTTTGAATTATGATTTGATTTGTTTCTTTTGTCTTTGATTTCCTCATTTATCATCGATGTAATATCTGATAATTGTATCTTTGGTTTAGTTTAATTCATCATTGTTTATATTGAACTTAGGGTTAGACATGTTAATTTCTGCAAAAAACACCAATACTTTGTAGATTGATACTAGCATAGGGTTTATTTCTTGAATTGTATGTTTAGTAAGAACGCTTATAGGCTAAAGAATTAGAGTAGTCTTCTTAATTAAGTTTTCTTTATTAATTTTTCTACTTGCTTCTTTATTTATTTGTTATACTTATTCATAAATTAGACCTTTCTCAGTTTCTGAAGTTGTTTATGAAAGTTTTCCCATTCTTAGATTAAGAAGAAGAAGAGTTAATTAATGAGTAGTTTGATATTACCTTAGTATGATGTTTTTCTTTAATCACATTAATAATTAAATTTTTAGGAGTTTGACTCGGTTTTTCATTTTGAAGATTTTTCAATCTTTTGTTTATTAAAGTATTTCTACAACTCCCAAGGAACCCCTCTACCTTCACATATATTTTGTAGCAACTTTAAGCCTACCAACCCTGTCGATAATTAAATATTAGGTGTATTTAAGATAGTAGAACACACCCAAACACACGCCTTCCATCACATGCAGCCAGCTCCCCTACGCCCAACTCGTCTATGCTCTAGCTCCTCATTTCATCCATCGCTACTAGCCGAGACTCTTGAGCTCTGCACTACGCCTCCCTCGCCCTTCCCTCATGTCTGCCAATCGCCGTACTACCCCTTCCTCTTGCACGCTCCTGTGTGTTCCCTCCTTCCTCTTGCACGCTCCATGTCTTGCCCTTCACACTCCAACCGCCTTCAATCACAATCCCCTCCACACGTGATTCCAAACCACGCCCACCCTCACTCAAGCTCACCCATTCCACGCTCGCTTTCACTGCACCATCACACATCAGTCTCTTCCCCCAGCACACTCTTCATTCCCTACCACACCCACCAATTCGGTGCTCACACCCACACCAACTATATATGCAATGCCCCTCCACTTCTACTTCTCATTCACGCTGCTACATTTCTCCTCTCCCACTTCCATCCTCCACATCCCACGCTCCATCCATCTCTCACTTCCTCGTTGCACCTGCTAACACTTCCACAATGCAACACACCCACACGTTTTTTCCCTCTTCCTCTGTGCCTCTCCAATACATGTTGCACCCCCTTCTCATCACTCCCTCATTGCTGCCCGCAATCCACAAGAACCCTCCATATCCACGCTTCTCCTACTCATTGTAGTCCTACAAAACAAAAACAAAATAAAATAAATTTAAAAAATATATATATATATATATTTTATAATAAAATATTATTATAAAAATTATATATATATATATATATATATATATATATATAATAAAAAAATAAAAACTATATATTAAAACAATCTATATATAGTTTATAAAATAATAATAATAATATTATTAATTATTATTATTCAAAAAAACTTGATTGAAGATTTTGGATTAAACGAAATGGTCTTCAATAAAGGAGTTTATAGTTTTTTCAAACGAGACAAACCATCGCAAGAAGTTAAAAAATATTTTAAATTGGAGATTAAAGAAATAAAACCCATAGAGATTGAAACGAAAATATCGAATATCAACATAGCAACGCAAGTTCTGCATGAAGATATAAAAGACTTAAAAGAACTAAAAATGTTGATAATACAACGGCCAAAAGATGAACCTAAGAATCTTGCAGACAAAGAAAAACCAGAAACACGCCAGTCCTACCCCTCAAGAAAGTTGAAAGAGGAAGATGTTGCAGCATCTCACTTTTCAAGTGAGGGAATGCAAGATGTTATGGCACCTAAGATAGAAGAAGCGGTTCTACCCCTAGAATTTCCAAATAAAGAGTTAGGAATTGAATTTGCACCCACGATAGAAGAAGATGGAATCAAGGAAGAAGTTATTGTGAGTTTCAAGTGCTCAAGTAGAATAGAGTTGGCATCTACATCGACACTCACGTCAGAAGAAGGGATTCCTATCATTAAGGAACAAGCTAGGTCGACTCCCAGGTTCTCGGGTCATGCAGAGCTGGGGTCTACATTTACACTCATGACAAAAGAAAGGACTATGACCAAAAAACAAGAAGATGTTACGACTTATGAGTTCTCATGTCAAGAAGTGTTGGGATTTACACCCTTGAAAGGAGAAGTAACTGTGATTCTCAAGTTACAAAGTTAAGAGGAACAAGGGACTACTGTGACTCCTACGTATTCAAGTAGGGATGAATATAAAATTGCTAGTACCCTCAGGAAGGAAAGGAAGCTAGAAGAAGCTGTTGCGACTTTCGAGTGCTCAGGACGAATAGAGATGACGTTTGCATCAACACTTACGTCAGAAGAAAGGATTCCTATCATAAAGGAACAAGCTATGTCAACTCCCAATTTCTTAGGTCAAGTAGAGTTGGGGTTTGCATCAACATTCATGACAAAATAATTTTTGGGATCTACACCCTCGACAAAAGAAGTAATTATGACTCTCGAGTTACCCAGTCAAGAGGAATAAGGGACTACTACGACTCCTACATATTGAAGTAGGGATGAATATAAAATCACTACTACCCCCAGGAAGGAAAGGAAACCTGACCGACCTACTCCTTATACCCCCCCTCACAAAATATCTATACCACCAAACACCAAGTGGAATAAGCAAAGACATCCCAACTACAAACGTCAAAATGTGATACTTAGTAAAAAGTATGCATGCCTACCATAAGTTTCATTGTGGCTTCCTACAAGGTAGGTAAGCAAGGCACATTAATACGTCAATTCCAAAACAAGGACTTGTTAAGAAAGACAATAACAAGAATAATGAAACAGAAGAAGTAGAAGACACAGTTATGAAAGATCAAAATGATATTGACAATCATAATGTCAATATCAATTGTAAAGAAAATGATGTTGTCGTAGAAGTCAATGAATTCAATAAAGTCAAGGTTAACAACAATTATGAGAGAATTGAATTTATATGCAATGATGAAAATAAAAGTGTTAAAGATGACCTTAATCATGATAACGTAGAAAAACGAAACCCAGAGGATGGTGCGACAAATGATGAGATGAACATTCTATTAGTAGTCACAATTCAAGATGTTCTATAATTTCAAAAGGTTCCCAGAGAACAAATAAAGACAAGCTTGTCAGACAAGGAAGTAAGTACAATATTAGTAATTTCCACTACAGATAAGAAAACCATATAAAAGCATGGAGAAATATAAAAAATATACATCAAAATAGAAGGTCAAAAGAACAACATTGGATTAGAAGCTAAGAAGAATACTCCATGTAGTTGTTATGCGTTCATCTACATAATCACAGGCAAGAAAATATTTGAATGGAAATGAGACCAAATATTTCAAGAACTACTAAACCATGGCACCATTATTCGTGGCAAGAATTCCAGTTGCAACACACTCACAAGAAGATTCGTGGAGGAATATTTTTAGAGCAGGATGACTTGTAATATACCTAAATAAATATATTACTATTATTATTATTTAATTAACAATAAGGTGAATTAGTGTTAATGGTAAAAGGTCACCTCTTTTGAGGATTCAACCATTCATATGTTAGCTTCCATATAAAATATAAACCTGTCAAATGTAATAAATCATCAATTCAATAATAAATAAATATATATTATCAATTATGATAATAATGTAAGGATGATACCTTACATAAGACTAGCACCCACTTGTCTTCCCTAACAGGGCCGACTTCTCCCATAGAGACTCCAAATACACATTACATGATGTTACACTGGGGACTATCACCTCGACTTACAACGAAGGTTGTACCTCAAGGTCTAGACACAATTAAGACATCCTGCAATGGGGTAAACACATCCCCAATGGGGGTACAACAACATACAATGATAATATACATCAGAATATCTTTTGAAGTTATAAATACATCAACACTCCCTCTTAACTAGGAAGGTATTCTCTCTCTTCACAATCATCAACACATCTAGTTAAGTCTTCATCGTGGAGTCATCATCACGAATTCATAGAGTCATCATAATAGTTGCTGACATCATAATCCTATTATCGATCATTGAACAATTCTATCTGTCATCGGAAGTTTCTACAGAGCCAACCCTTTTTCATGTTGGATGTAGGCATAGTCTTATACTAGGTCTTCATCACATTTTGAGCAAGCCATCATGTAGGAACTATCCAGGACCTTCTTTACATTTCCACAGCAATAACTTGCGTCTTCTACCTTCATCTCGTCATATCTAGGTCATATCTTTTGTCCTATAGAAAACAAAACAAAACACACAAAGCATCCATGGTCAACCTGCATTCTATCAGAGAACCGCCTAGGTGCATCTCTCGTGCTTCATGACCTTATCATCTCAACATGGGAACACACATATATGGATATATATGTAAGGACTGATTATGACCAAACAACTTGTTGCATCAGGACTTTTTATGTTCTAGGTCAACCTCAAGGAATTACATCTGAACAACCTACGTCCAAGATCTTTTCCGTTCAGATAACCTTTGGGGCATATTACATCCAAGTAACCTACGTACCACACTAGGTATCATTTTTACACTCGGACAACCCACATGACTTATTACATCCGAATAACCTGTGTACTACTCTAGGTCTCATTTTTACATTTAGATAACTCGTCTCAGTACTAATTACGTCCAAGGATAACCTACGAGCTTCGTTGGGACTGATTACATTTGAGGACAACCTACAGGACTGATTACGTCCGAGCATCCTGCTGCACCAAGATTTTTCCCATTGGACAACCTGTCTCATTCCCCATGTGAGTTATTATGTTTATGTAACATATTAGGACTGATTACATCCAAGGATAACTTGCGAGCTTCGCCAAGACTGATTACATCAAAGGACAACCTATAGGGATGATTACATTTGAGCAACATACGAGCTTCACCAGTATTTTATGCTCATACAACCTGTCTCTCTAGATACGCTAGAACAAATCACTCCCTCATTCAAGAGATATTAATATGGATCACACCAAGTCTTTCTCCGAAGTACTTGAACTTCACTCCCGCAAGAAGCTTGGTCAAGACCTTGGTTATCTGCTCATCCGTTGCCAGAAACTAGAGCTTAACTACTCCTCTCTATACCATATCCCTGATATAGTGGAACTTGGTCTTGATGTGCTTCGACTTGTCATGGAACACAAGATTTCTTGACAGCTTCACGCAACTTTCATTGTCACAGAAGATATAAGTCACATCCAACTGGAGATCAAACAAGTCAGGCAGTAGCTTTCAAAGACACACTGCCTCGCAACTAGTTGAGAAAGCACCAACATACTCTGTCTTGGTTGTACTCAACGCCATGCATGATTGCTTCTTGTTGAACCAGGATATCAAGCCAGATCCCAAAATGAAGCAACAACCTGAGGTGCTCTTCCTCTCAGTGGCGCTACCTGCTCAATCTGAATCAACATAACCGTGTAGGTTAATCTTCTGATTCACATCATATTTGAGCCCATAATCCACTGTACCTTTTAGGTACCTCAGTATATGATTTGCAACTATCAGGTGAACATGTCTCGGATACGTTAGGAACCGGCTCAGGTTGTTCACTGCAAAGCATATGTATGGTCTCGTATTAGTCAGATGCATGAGCAAATCATCTGAAGACACATCATGGAATTGACCATCTCAGATGAAGCATCACTCATAAGCTTCAAGTTATATGCCATAGGTGTGGCCATTGCCTTATCGTCCATCATTACGAATCTCTTCAGAATATCCATTGCATATTTTCCTTGACCAAGGCAGATCCCATCTACACTCTGCCACACCTCCATGCCTAGGAAGTAGTCCATCATACCTAGGTATTTCATCTCAAACTCTGTAGCAAGTATCCTCTTTTCATCTTTAATGAGTTCCTCTTCACCTGTTAGAAACAAGTCATCGACATATAACAGGGGTATCACTGGTGTTCCGTCTTCCACCTTGAATTAGAGGTTGGAATCTGCTTTACTCTTGGTAAGTCTAAGCTCATTAGGAATCTATCCATCATGTCGTACCATGTCCTCGATGCTTGTTTCAATACATACAAGGCCTTCTTCAATTTCCACACATGGGTCGTCCTATCATGTGTCTCGAATCTCAATGGTTGTTCCACATACACTTCCTACTCGACCACACCATTCAAGAAAGTTGTCTTGGCATCCATTTGGTGTATTTTCCATCTCATAACTGCTACCAAAGAAAGTATGGTCCTAATGGAAGTGTACCTTGCCACGGGTGTGTTGATGTACTTGTAACTTCGGGATGTATTCACTTGTATATTTATTATTGTATTTCATTGTACCCCGACAGAGATGTTTGTTCCTTCAATCGGGAGAGTCATTAATATAATAAATTCATGTAAAGTCATTGAGGTTAACCATCCATTGTAAGTCAGGGCAATAGTCCCCACAATTGAGTTGAGGTTAACCCTCCGTTGTAAGTCGTGGCAATAGTCCCCACAATTGAGTTGTATTAGGGTTATTAGACTCTCCTAGTGAGGTCAACCCATTTAGAGTAATTGTTAAGTGGAAAACAAGTATAAATAGAGAGTGAGACTCTCTATTTGAAACACACACTCACTCAACAATAGTGCATGAGTGAGAGAGGAGGAGCTTGCACAAGTGAGAAAGAGAACAACTGTCGGAGATCATCTTTGTATCTTTGGGTTTTACTTTTGATATTGGTGCTCATTCTATCTCTGAGGAAGTTGTGAGGTTTTATCCTTTATGGTTTCCCCGAGGAAAATTCTTTGTGTCTCTTGCCTCTTGTGATTATTGTTGTGCATGTTATTCTCTCAGATAAGATCTTAGATCATATTGATTAAATGATAGAATTCTAACATGGTATCAGAGCTAACCTGAGAAGAAGACACTGTGCAGCTTCGGGAACTAGGGCTTCCTAGTTGAAGGTGTTCTCTCCATAGATCATCAAGCAAGGAGGGATAGGCTAACTCACCTCACTAGGGCACATCTATTGGTGGTAGCAGTTTCTTAATCATAGAAGTTTCACTGTACAACCGAAATACAACTGCAATGGCAGCAAATCGAAATTAGGGTTTCATACTTGGAAACCCTAGAAGACTTAATTTAGTAATTATAGCAATTTCGCTATAATACAAGATTGGAGAAGGATCAAAAGCCAAATTTTTTACAGGCCCAATAAAAATTCATACTGTACACTGTGTAAAAATTTCAGCCTCATATTCGTTATACTTCAAGAGATATGATTCCTCCAAATCAAGGTTCCAGCCTCCTCCATAATACATTCATAAACATGTGACCTAGGGATATTTTCTATATCTCAGGCTAGGAAGGTCCAAATGAAAATTTGCAAGATGTTCTAGATAGGGCATGGAATGTACTTTTTGTGGTAAAGGTTTTAGACCCTGAAGGTGAAATGGTGACACGTGGAAGTCCGTACAAGGTCTCTATTCTGAACAGTTATGGAATAAGTCACCTTGGGAAAACCCGCATAAGTCCCAATTGGTGAAACCAATTTTGCTCTAACCTACGGTGTTAAAAAGAGGTCAGACAAGATTACCTTATTTTGAATTTTTAGACACAGAGGAGCAGTAATTTCGGAGATACCGCAGAAACAATATCAATCATTTCTGCAAAAGAAATTGGAAAACTAGGGCTTTTGTTCCATAAGCTTCCCTCCATTGTTTTCAGAAAAGGAGTACACTGGACAACTAGCCTTGAAGAGGCCCATCTTTCTATCCAATCAGAAGTTTGAAATTCCAAGTTTTGAAAATTAGGGTTTCTCTGACAAACCATAGATCGACCAGCTTTGGAACTAGGATGGACACCTCAAATCGGTAAGATCTAAATTTTTGCTATTTACATTTGAGGTTCTCATTTCAAAATGACTAATCACACCAACTTGATGACAAGTTTGGTGAAGCTGACAACTTTCAAGTATGGAAGTATAAGACCTCCATGATCCTTAAAGAAATTGGCCTGGATCAGTATTTCAGTAAGAAAGGTCTAGGAGCCAGAGGGAGATGAGGCTAAGGGTAGAGCCAAGAGAATCATTGCAGATTCTATTGAAGATCATCTCATCCCTCATGTGTCATCCTTGAAGACACCAAAAGGAATTGTTCAATGCTATGACGTAGCAATCAAAGAATAATAAGATATTGTTATAACCACCTTAAATGGTCTCAAATCGGATCATGGGACTCATTCATTTGAGGAATGTGTGCCAGAAGGAAGTGATTACCTTCAGCAGACTCTATGAAGAGTGCACACTAGAAGATGCTCGACTCATAATAAGAGAAGAGAATATGGTAGCAACTAAATATCAAGCACTCATGATTCAAAGAAGATCCCTCAAGCGATGAGGAATATGAATGACTCAATTCTTGAAGAACCTCTTATCCATCTTAGCATTTGGATAAGAAATGATGATGTCATGAATGAAGAAGATGATGAAGCTGAAGGCTCAAGAAGGAGTCTACCCACGAAACAAATAAAGATAAGTATTTGAATTGTCTTTTCTTATATATCTAGGTGTTTATATGACATTGTTTAGTTGTGAAATGTATTATGCATGATAAAATGTCTGCATTAATAAACAATATACTACTAATGTGCATGTTATGGGTAAGTAGCCTATAGTGCTATGCAACACTCCATTGCTACTTATCTAGGATGAAACCTCTTTGCTGACATATTGGGATTAGTGCACAATCTCAATAATGTTATGGTAGAGATGGAATGCATCTCGAAAGTCTTTGTGTATACGAGATATGGATGAATGTTGTATTGGCTAAAATAGTTGCATGATTATATCTTTATGCATAAGAATTTTCCATTGTGAATATGCCTTATGAAATGTTTCTAACCATACAATTGGTGCATTTGAATTGTAGGAAAGATCTCGTACAATCGCCTACAAGAAAAGAAGGATGAGACTTGTTCTGAAGAACAAGTGATGACAGTTCAAGATTCACTCCAATAAGCATACATAAAGATGAACTTGAAGCTTCCATAGAGAAAGAAAGAGCTTCAGAAGAATATAAAGAGAACAGTAGATGAAGAATAATGCAAGATGAAGAATAGTATGATGAGACTTCCAAACAAAGCAAGAGACCTCATACATGATCTAGTTGTGTGACACTATTGAGTGACATCATTGCTGCAGAGCCTTCCAACTATGAAGAAGTAGACAAGAAGAAAGGGAAGGAGACTATGATCAAAGAGTACAAGTTCAAGAAGAATGATGTCTAGGATGCAGTATCGAGACCTGAAGGGAAGTTCATAGTGTCTTCCACATGGATCTACAAGATCCAATATGCAGTAGATGGAAACATTGTGGGATACAAGGCAAGATTCGTAGCATGAGGTTTCTCACAAAAAGAAGGCATAGACTACGAAGAGATATTTGCACCAATGACGAGTCAAGTATACATAAAACAACCACTGGGAGATGAGACACATGACAAGAAGACTCATGTGTGCGAATTAAAGAGGACCTTGTACGAGCTCAGAAGGCACCCATGGGATAACACCTACATGAGGAGGTTGAATATCACATAGAGTGATGAAGATCTTAACCTTTGCTACAAGGTTGAAGATGAAAGACTATAAAGGATGACAAGATCACATATGGGTGGGAGAAGAAATTTTGAAAAGGTTCAAGATAGAGGATCTTGGTATCCAGTGACCCTAGATGGATACATAGAATACTAGTAGTAGAGGAAGCTACTTGTCACTCCAATATAGAATGTTTCAATACATAGAGTACGAAAGGCAGATGGAGAATGGGAGTGACTGTAGAAGATTCTGAGCTTCAACATGGTACGATAGGATGGACAGATTACTAATGGCTCTAGGATTTACTGAGAGTAAACAAGATTTCAACCTTTGCTTCAAGGTTGAAGGTAGAAGACTAGTAATGCTCATGTTATATGTCGATGACCTGTTCCTGATAGGAAAAGAGGAACTCATTAAAGATTCAAGAAGGAGACTTACTGTCGAGTTCAAGATGAAGGACTTGGGTAAGATGCACTAATTTATAGGCATGGAGGTGTGGTAGATTGTGGTAGAGTGCGGATGGAGTCTCCCTTGGACAAGGGAAATATGCAGTGGATATCCTGAAGAGGTTCGGGATGATGGACTGCAAGGCCATGGCCACACCTATGGTATCGAACCTAAAGCTATTGAGTGATGCTTCATCTAAGACGGTTGATGCCATGATGTATCGTTAGATGATTTGTTCCTTGATGTACCCGAGGAATACGCGACCAAATATTTGCTTTGCTATGAACACATTGAGCCAGTTTTTTATGGATCCGAGACATGCTCACCTGGTCGCAAAGCATGCAGTGAGATACCTGAAGACTACATTTGAGTATGAACTCAAGTATGATAGGAATTAGAAGACTAACCTGCATGATTATGTTGATTCAGATTAGTAGCGCCATTAAGAGGAAGAGCACCTTGGGTTGCTTCTTCAATTTGAGATCCAGTATGGGCTACTGGTTTGGCAGGATGGAGTCCTGCATGGCGCTGAGTACAATCGAGGAAAAATATGTTGCCACTTGCTTGACTATTTGTGAGGTAGTATGCTTCTTTTGAAAACTACTATTTGATTTAATTGATCTAACTTGCATTTTTTGTATGATGCAGAGAGGATCAATGAAGCTCCAGTATGTGATCCAGATCGAGATATCTTGAAAGAGGAAGTGATGAGTTCTAGCATCGCTGGTGAGATAGGTTGTCTGAGCATAAAATCCTGGCAAAGCTCATAGGTTGCTCAGATGTAATCAATCCCGTAGGTTGTCCTTGGATGTAATCAGTCCTAGCGAAGCATGCAAGTTATCCTTGGACATAATCAACCCTGATGTGATTCTATGCTAGAAATGGCCAGAGTGAAGTTTGAGTACTTCAGAGAGAAGCTTGGTGTTCTTCAGATCGAGGTTCCTTCCAAGGGGAAGTGATGAGTCCGAGAGCTTTTATGACATGGTGGCAGGATGGGCCTCCCGTGGTCAGATGTAAGTGCTGAGCCTTTCTGACATGGTGGCAGGCTAGGCCTCCCATGTTCAGATGTAAGTGCAGAGCCTTTATGACATGGTGGTAGGCTGGGCCTCCCAGGGTCATATGTAAGTGTAAATCCTTTATGACATGGTGGTAGGATGGGCCTCCCATGGTCAGATGTAAGTGCAGAGCCTTTATGACATGGTGGCAGGATGGGCCTCCCATGGTCTGATGTAAGTGCAGAGCCTTTATAACATGGTGGTAGGCTGGGCCTCCCATGGTCAGATGTAAGTGCAGATCCTTTCTAACATGGTGGCAGGATGGGCCTCCCATGGTCAGATGTAAGTGCAGAGCCTTTCTGACATGGTGGCAGGCTGGGCCTCCCATGGTCAGATGCAAGTGCAGAGCCTTTCTGACATGCTGGTAGGTTGGGTCTCCCATGGTTAGATGTAAGTGTTGGGCCTTTCTGACATGGTGGAAGGCTGGGCCTCCCATGGTTAGATGTAAGTGTTGGGCCTTTCCAACATGGTGGCAGGTTGGGCCTCCCATGGTCGGATATAAGTGTTGAGACCTACATCCACCATGAAAAAGGGCTGGCTCTGTAGAAATTCCTATGACAAGTAGAATTGAGAGATAACACCGTTTGCTCGAGATAGCGGGAGCAGTGATGATGATGATCCAGCTTTTATGATGATCCAGTAATGAATAATTATGTTGATGAACTGTGTCAAAAGAATACCTTCCTAGTTAAGAGGGATTGTTGATGTACTTGTAACTTCAAAATTTATTAACTTGTATATTTCTTATTATATTTCATTATACCCCGACGGAGATGTTTGTTCCTTCGATCAGGAGAGTCATTAATAGAATAAATTCATGTAAAGTCATTTAGTTTAACTCTCCATTGTAATTCGGGGCAATAACCCCCCACAATTGAGTTGAGGTTAACCCTTCATTGTAAGTCAGAGAAATAGTCCCCACAATTGAGTTGTATTAGGGTTATTAGACTCTCCTAGTGAGGTTGGCCCTGTAGAGTAATTGTCAAGTGGAAAACAAGTATAAATAGAGAGTGAGACTCTCTATTTGAAACGCACACTTACTCAACAGTAGCGCATGAATGAGACAGGAGGAGCTCGCACAAGTGAGAGAGAGAAAAGATGTCAGAGATTATCTTTGTATATTTGGGTTTTACTTTTGCTATTGGTGTTCATTCTATCTCTGAGGAAGTTGTGGGGTTTTCTCCTTTATGGTTTACCTGAGGAAAATTCTTTGTGTCTCTTGTCTCTTGTGATTATTGTTGTGCATGTTATTCTCTCAGATAAGATTCTAGATCATATTGATTAAATGATAAAATTCTAACAGGGTGCAAATGTCTCTTCATAGTCTATGCCTTCTTTGTATGAGAATCCTCGTGCTACAAATCTCACCTTGTATTTCTCAATGTTTCTATCTACAGCATGCTTGATCTCGTGGACCCATTTCAAAGTCACGACAAAATTATTTTTCGGTCTCGGAACTATCTCCCAGACATCATTCTTCATAGTCGACTAATATTCCTCGATCATCGCATCCTTCCATTTTTTTTGTAGCCTCTTCATAGGTGGAAGGATCTCTGTCAATGATGTCACACAATAGAGCCACATAGCTATTGTAGGGCTTTTCCTTTTCTCTCTCTCTCTCTATGTATTCCCTTTGGAGCGCCATACCTTTCAGCTTCTTGTATGAGCTCCTGTGCCCATTCTGATTTCCTCTTATGGGAGTCCTTCTCAAGGAATGTCTCTATCGACTCTTGTGGTTCTGTTATGTCGTGATCTTCATGGTTCTCTGGAATTGCTTCTTCAATTTCCATATCTTACCCTCTCATCTCTTTAGGTTCCTCGACCTCCTGAATGGGTGTCCTCCTGGATCTGAAGTCTGCCGAGTCTTCATCAAAGGTTACATCTCTACTGATGTCGATATTCTTGAATCCTAGGAATTATATATGATAGGCCTTTGATGTATCATTATATCCGATGAATATACCCTTCTTCCCAAAAGGATCAAGCTTGGTTCTTTTCTCCTTTGGGATATGTATGTACACCGGGTAGCCAAATATTCTCAGATGGCTGACTTTTGGTTTCTCTCCTGAGAAATTCTCTTCAAGAGTCTTATTATCAAGTACTCAATGAGGAATACGGTTTTACACATACACATATGTTCTTGCTGCCTCTGCCCAAAGGTGCATAGGAAGATCATGATCATGCATCATAGATTTTGTTTCCTCCATGATGGTTTGGTTGTTTCGTTCCACAACCCCATTTTGTTGAGTATTGTATGGAGTGCTCAACTCCCTCTTAATCCCGGACTCTCTGCACTATTCATTGAAATCTTCTGAAGTGAACTCTTCTCCATTATCTGACTATAGAGCCTTGATCTTCCTATCTGTTTGGTTCTCAACCAAGGCTTTATATTCCTTGAACTTACTAAAAACTTCACTTTTACCTTTCAAGAAATATATCAAAGTATTACATGAGAAATCACCTATAAAGGAAACATAGTACACATACTTGCTTAATGAACTAGAGGACATGGGTCCACATACATCTGAGTGTATTATATATAGTATTCCTTTAGCCTTACTCTCACTTCTAGGAAATGTCTTCTTCGCATTCTTTCCTTGTGTACATCCTTTGCAAATGCCTTCATGATTTACATGGATCTCTAGCCGTCCCGAGACTTCTTTGCTTTCCATCGGTAGTACCCTGTAGTGCACATGTGCAAGCCTTTTGTGCCATAGTTCACTTGGTTTAATCGACTCATGAACTGGTGCTTATTTAGGTTGTCCCTTCAACTTGTACAAGCCTATGTCTTCTTCTCCAATAACTATTGCATCCTCTATTGTCTTTCCTTTGGGCCACATTAGAATTTGGCCATTGAAAAAAGTAACCCTAATCCTTTTTGCATCTAGTGCATTAATGGAGAGAAGATTCTTCTTCAATCCTAGAACATATAGCACATCCTTCATCTTTAAATATTTCCGGGATTCAAGCTTGTATGAAGCTTTTCCACTCCCTTTTATGGGGTATTGATAGTCATCCCCAAGTTTCACCTTGTGAGGTGAGTCATGTTCAGACATATTAACGAATGATTCCTTGTATCCTATCATATTTTTAGAAGCTCCACTATCCACAAGTTAATCATTGCTCCTGTGTGAGATAGTTCTAGTAAGTGTTGAGATTAACATATACTCTTCATTTGTATCATCCTTCTCCCATATGAATCTTTTGTTTGTTGTTTCATAATCTTCGACAATATGAGCATGGTGCCTCATTTTTCTGATGGGTCAATCTCTGGCAAAGTGTCCCTTTTCATCACAAGTATAACATCGAACATTTGAAGTATCTCTTTTGGCCTTCTTTTGTTTATTGTCCTTCTTCTTGTTGTGATGAAAGTTCTCCTTCTTCTCCTTCTTCTTGAAGCTCTTCCTGGTGTGAACTGTGAGATCTTGATTGTCAGTTGCTCCCATCTTTTCTTCTCTTGTCACAAGTCTATATTCTTCTTGTGCACATTCTTATCGAAGTCTGCTAAAAGAGATCAACTTCCTTTCGTACAAAAATTCCTTGAATGAATGAGTCCCATGATATAGGGATACCATTCAAGATAGTCATTACAATTTCTCCTTCTTCGACATTTTCTTCAATCGCTTCAAGTTGTTCTTTGATTTGAGCAACCCTTGTGAAGTAAGACTGTATAGTCTCAGAGTTATGTATCTTCACATTCTTCAATTGGTTACTCAAAGTCATCTTTTGATTGATGTTCTTTCCTTCAAACATCTTTGTCAAAGCATCATACACTTCTTTTGGTATCTTGAATGAATACACATGGGGAAGAGGTGATCCTTAATAGAATATGCAAGGATTCTCTTAGCATTAGTCATGCTTCTCTTATGAGTAGCCTTATCCTCATCTCCCTCTGGTTATGGAACTTATCAATTGATGTACTAATCCAAATCATTCTCTTCGAGGATCATGGAGATTTTGTACTTCCATGCTCGAAAGTTATCATCCCTTCCAAACTTGTCCTCAAGCTGAGTATGATGAGTCATTTTTTCAAATGAGAACCTCAAATGGAAATAGCAAATATTTAGATCTTACCAATTTGAGGTGTCCGACTTGATTTCGAAGCTGGCTGACCTAGGGTTTGTCAGAGAAACCATAATTTTCCAAACTTGGAGTTTGGGAATTTTTGTTTAGACAGAAAGATGCACCTCCTTGAGGCTAGTTAGTCAGCAAGGTCACTTTTTGAATATTGAGGTGGGAATCCTACAAACCTTGATGCCCTAGTTCCACTCGGCACCAGTTACAGGGTCTAAAATGAAACTTCTTTAATTCTAAAATTGCTTCCACTAAAAGATGCACCCTACTAAGGTGAGTTATCCTAGCCCTATTTTCATGATGATCCGTGGAGAGAACACCTTGAAATAGGAAGCCCTAGTTTCCGTAGTTGCACATTGCCTTCTTTCAGAGAGGCTTTGATGCCATGTTAGTTTTTCTAGATCTTATTAGTTTGATTAGGATCTTTGCCTAAAAGAATAACAAGTACAACTAGATGCATAAGATATAAGAGAGACACAAGACATAAAGATTTTCACCGGGGAAATCATAAAGGAGAAAACCCTGAAAACTTCTTCAGAATAGTAAGATTATCAAAAGCAGTAATAAGAAGTATTCGACAACTATTTATCTCTCCTCCATTTGTCTCTATTTCTTTCTCATGCGAACTTGAGAGTGCGAGGTGTGTGTAAATGAGGGAGAGCGCCTCCCTATTTATACCTTTTAAGTGACTAACCAAACATAAGTCTCGGGCCCACTTTTCTTCCCTAATAGGGCCGACTTCTCCTAGAGAGACTCCAAATACACATTACATGATGTTTCACTGGGGACTATTGCCCCGACTTACAATGGAGGTTGTACCTTAAGGTATAGACACAATTAAGAAATCCTGCAAGGGGGTAAACACATCTCCAATGGGGGTACACCAACATACAATAATAATATACATCAGAATATCTCCCAAAGTTATAAATACATTAACATACAGTGCCTACCAGTGTGTGTAGAAAGAGTCCAATATGTTGTATGATGTTGGGAACTTCCTGTATCATTTAGGAGCGATAAAATTCAATGGGTAAAGGTTCTTATCTTGCAAAACCTATATGCTCACCCACAACCATATATTTTCTCTCAAATCTACAATTTTCCTTCACATTTTTGAGTTTTTTTATTGTTCCATAGTTTGGTAATGGTAATGGCAATGGAAATAACAACAAAAGCAAGAACTATGTGTAGTGTTAAAAACTAATGTCAAAATTTGCATGAGAAAATGGATGATAATAGGCTGGGGAAAAGACAATTGTAACGTCTCCTTCACTCAATCCATCCAACAGAGGGGACATTAACTAAAGTTGGGCTTCTAAATTTTGTCCATAACCATAATTATGAATTCATAAACATATGTGTGTAGATGCATAATAAAAATACACATCAGAAATATAAACTTGATCCACACACACATAACGTGCATATATAAGCATAATCATTACAAGCATCAATAAAAACATTGCATATTCAAATACAAAGAGTACTTATCTTTAAACAAAGAATGTCCAAACAACTAGTTGTGTAAGAGTGATTTTCCACCGAACCGTAGGCACTCTATCCAACATATAATCCTTTTATTGAGAGCCCACCCCCAAGCTAGGCTATGAGGCCATCGGGGTGAAGGAAATACCTACACTCTTCTCTCACTTAGCCCACAACCCATTTTGCTCTCTATGCTTAGCCAAAAGTTCATTATGTTGAAAGAAATGTAACTTTTGAAGACATTCTAATGTACTTTTATTGTATTCCTCTTTTGGAGATATTATTCCTCCATTCAGAGATGTCCTTGATGTAATTGATGATGTAAAAGTCACGAGGTAAACCCTTCATTGTAAGTTGGGGAAATAGTACCCACAAAAGTATTTTATAAATTATTTTGAGGCTTCCTAGGTAGTTCAGCCCTAATTAGAGAACCCGACCGACCTAGTTAGGTAATTGAGTCACTCACCTGACAAATATAAATAGGTGAGGCGCCTCCTTCATTTGACACACACTTCACTCAAGAAAGTTTGATAGAGAGAGAAGAATAAGTGCATTGGAGAGAGGAGAAGTTGTCCTGGGGTTTTTACACTGTCTTGGTTGAATTCTATATTGAGGAAGTTTTGTGGGGTTTTCTCCCTTTTGGTTTCCCCAAGGAAAATATTTGTGTTCATTGTGTTGTTGTGCTTGTCTTTCTTTCAGTGATCCTTTGCTTATGGTTATAATGTTATGGTGTTAAATGTTTTTAAGATCTTGTATAACCATCAAAATTCTAACATGGTATCAGAGACACCCTAAAAGAAGTCTTTGTGCAGCCAAAACATTGGTACAACTACAACTATTGGAGATTAGGGTTTCATGGTTAAAAACCCTAGAAGGAAAAATCTAGTCAGCTTGGAATTTTCGCTATAACTTGAGTTTCGTAAATGATCAGGAGTTGAAACTTGGATAGGCCAAAGGTGAAATATTTCTATACCTTGTATGTGATTTTTAGCCTCATATTTTCTATAATTTAGGAGATATGATCCCTCCAAATGAGGGTTCCATCCTCTTCCAAAACTAAATCTTAAACAGGTGACCTAGGGAGAATTGTTATATCTTGGGACAAGAAGATACAAATCAAAATTTGTAAGATTTTGAAGATAGGGCATGGACTTTAGTTTTTGTGGTGCGATTTTTAGACCCCAAAGTTGAAATAGTGACACATGGAAAGTTCGTTATAATGAACCAGTCCTCAAACAGGTCACCTTGGGAATCTTAGCATAAGTTCCACTTGGGGAATCCAAATCTACTCTAACTTGTGGGGTTGGAAAGAAGACAGATCATGCTATCTCAGAAAGAAGTTTTAGATATTAAGGAATAGGAATTTTAGAGATATAATAGAATCAAGATCATACAATTATGTAGAAGAAATTGGAGAAACTAGGGCTTCTTATTGCGGGAAATTCCCTCCACCGATTAGTTGAAAAAGGAGGACCATAAAACTCGCCCTAGGTGGGAACATACTTCTACAGAAAAAGTTTCTCATTCTGTGGATTTTCAATTTTTGACCTAACATGATTGCCAGGAAAATTAGGGCATCAGATATTTTGCAGTTCTGTCCATAGTTTTGGGAAAATGAGTATGTTGCTTAGCTTGCCTTGAGGAGGCACATATTTCATCCAATCAGATCTTAAAGTTACCCAAGTTGAAAATTAGGCTTTCTCTGTCAAGGCCTAGGTCCACTAGAAGTAGAGTGCTTCTCATACTTTAAGAAGCATGACTTGGAGAACTATGTCAAAGAAGAAGCTACTAATCTAGAGGGATATGAAGACAAAGCAAAGCACAAGAAGGACCTAGTCAGAGCCAAGAGGATTATTTCCATCTCCATTGGATCTCACATGTATCATCCTTGAAGACTCCCAAGGATATGTTCGATGCAATGACCAGCTTGTATGAAGGAAAGAACACCAATGGGAATATGAACTTTAGAACTCAACTCAAGGATGTGAAGATGCAAATGTAAAAAAGCATTCAATCTTTTTTCACAAGGATCTCTCAGATCAAGGAGAAACTAGAAGCCATTGGAGACAATGTTGAAGAAACATAATCAGAGATTACAACCTTGAATGGTCCCCCAAGTTCATGGGAATATTTCATTCAATGGATTTGTTCTAGAAGGAAACTCGACTATGGTCGAATGCACATATGAAGAAGATTGATTGATAGTAAAAGAAGAAGAGATGGATGAATATGACAACAAAGCCCTAACATCTCATGCCAAGAAGAGAAAGAACGAGAAGGAAGAATATTCTCGCAAGATAAAAAGGACTTTAGAAGAAGGACCTCTCACAACTCAGATGTTTCAGTTGCGATGAGAAAGGACACTTTGCGAAAGAATGCCCCAAGAAGAAATAATGGAAGGATGATATGATCAAGAAGTACCAGTCGATTATGTAGAATGATGTTTGGATATGATTTCGAGACCTAAATGGGAGTTTTTAATGTATTCCAAGTAGATCTGCAAGATCAAGCATAGAGAAGATGGAAGTATCAAGAGATACAAAGAAAGTGTTGGCCCTAGGAAAAGTTAGGCAGAATTTTGTCAACCAGAATTTTTCTCGGGAATATGAAGATTATGGTCGCACTATAGAGGAAGCTGCGACGAGAGTGACCAGTGATGGAAGAGTCCACGATAGAAGAGGAGTTGCAATGAGAGCAGCTGTGATGGAAGGAACCATGATATAAGAAGAGTACAACAATTGAAAGGGGTAGTTCGAGTGATCATGGGTAAGAATTCAGTTAGAATAAAGATCACTTTTGGTCAGTTGCCATTAAAAAGCTTATTATCATATTAATAGATCACTTCGGAATGAATGAAGCCATCAAGAAGGCTCAAATGATCACAACCCTTAGGGTTCGTGCATTGGACTGGTACATGAAGTTCTCTAAGGTTTCGACAGGATTTGCACATAAAACACTAGACCAATTTTGAGCAGCATTAATAGACAAATTCAGAAAGCCAAAATGTGAATCTTAGTGTATAATAGAGATAAAAGAGATTAAGTAATTGTCTACATAATCTGTTTGGGATTTTGACCATATATTTAAGATGTTAATGGTTAAAGTAAGTTTCTAGATGTCGGATGTTCAACACAAATAATGGTTTATTGTGGTGTTGTTACCGCACATCCGAATCCCCCTGATGCAACAAAATATTGTGTCATAGACTAAGGCTCTGGAACTGGATATGAAATTGGAATCCTCACTTGTGGGAGAGACTGGTGCAGGGATGATGCAAATTCAGTTGCAATTAGGCAACCTTATATGCTACAAATTCATGATATTAAGAACAGGAAAGAGATCCAAGAAGAACTGTGGTGTACTAGATGCAGAACAGAGGGGCACCATAAAGATAACTGCCCAATGTTTATGAACTATGTCACATCGGGAGCACCAAACCCAATAAATAAACAAGGGATGTCTTTCTGCAGAATATGCCAGACTGGAGGCCATCACTTGGAAGAGTGTTTATACTTATAGAAGATTGTAAGTGTGCTGGCCAATTTATACTGCAAGTTTTGTCTATCAGTGGGCCATGATGAGAAAGATTGTAGGGCATATCATCTGCTGCAGGACAAAACAATGGATACCTATCTAAATAGAATGAAGAGCATATGCAAGTTGAGCGGGCTTAGGCTCAATATCCATAGGCTCAACATCCACAAGATAAGTATCCTTGTTCCCAATATCCACATAAGCAGTACCCACATCAATAATACCCTCAACTCAGGTGGGTGGAAATTTTAGAGGCCGAGGACAAGGAGGAGGATTTGGTCATGGAAGAGGCAAAATTATATGTTATGATTGTTGGCAGCCTGGACATTTTGCTAGGGACTGTGTAGGTCCTACGAGGACATGTTTGTATTGTAAGGTTGTTGACCACATTATTGAGGAATATCCTCAACTAATTTCCAAATGGCATGCTAGGAATGTGGGAAATCCAAATCCACCATAGAATCCCAATCCGAACCCCAATCAGAATATCCAAAATATTTTTGCTGAACTAAGGGAACCACATATAGATGTCGTGACAAGAGGAGGTGTTGCGACTGGAGCAGAGAAAGAATCACTGTATGAACAATCATAGGCGCGACTAACAACATAAAGGAAAGTGCCATCTGATGTCCAAAAAGAAAAGGAAGTATTCTTGGATGCACGATAAGAATTCGCTGACAAAAATCAAGAGTCGACTTTAGGAAGACCAATAATGGAGATGTCTGAAAGATTTGGCCAACTACTTCGAAAGAAACTAACCAGAAAGGTTAGTAAATTAAAAGAATTATTTAAAAGTTGATTAAAGCTAATCCAATATAAAGATGTTGTCACAAAATTGACAACTTTAATAGAAGAACCCAAAGAAGAGTTGCGGCCAGAAAAAAAAGGGGTTAATCATATCGGGAAAAAACTGAAGACTGGTCATGAACTAAGAATGAATGCATAAATAGGAGACTACAATATGGATTATATTATTTTGAACTTGGGCTCCGATGTCAACATTCTAGCTAGAAAAACATGGGAGAGCATGGGAAGCTGAAACTAGTATGGTCTCCTGTCCAGCTCCGACTAGCAAATCAGTCAAAGGTTCTACCTATCGATCGACTGACTCAAGTGCTTGTCGAGGTAGAAGGCCTTAAAACTTATGTGACATTGAAGTGATCTACATTGTCAATGATACAAATCTGTATCCTGCACTTTTGGGGATCTACTGGGAAATTGATAATCAAACAATTATAACTTTCAAGAAAATAATCTTAACATTTGAAGATTCAAAGCTAAGGGTGGTTGCACCAATTGATACACTGGAAGGGTAGAAATATGTCGAACAAGTGAATAGTGAATGACAAGGAGATTATTTGGACAAGATTTATAATATCACTTATATAAGGGTTGATTATGTAAATCGAACGACCGATGCAAATCTCAGTGAGCGAAGTGTTAGCTCCTATACATCAGATTTTGGAGAAGCCTTAGAAAACCCGCAGAACCGATTACTTGAAGTATCGATGAGAAGATGCGTAAGAATTACACAGTCTGTGCGACGTGTAGGTACTGAGTCATGCGAGCTACCCACATATGAAGGATTACCTAACTTGACATATTTTCTAACATAATTTGAAGACAAAGTTACAGAACATCAGTGCTTATCCACTTTGAACTTTGTGTTGAAAGCTATACCTGTTAGATGGTGGGTTGCACATAAACAATCTATCCTAGACTGGCCTCAATGCTGAAAATTGATGGAGATGTGATTTGGAGAGAAGCTCAGTTATGCTAGTAAGAAGTACATAGGATTGACTAATCCTGCTAAGCACATTGCATACTGCCGTGCGACATGGGAGTCATTCCTACAACAGGAACGGGTTCATCATTTTGTGCATACATTGGATATGATACCAATGCAATGGTACACATCGATTGAGCTGTGACGAGGGAATCTTGAATGGGATGAAATAGCGGTTAGATTTACACACACATTCAAGTTTGTTGATGATCATCCTTCTATTGATGCAACATTGAAATTGATCAAAACAAAGATATTTCAAGATATCCTTATGTCAACGCTAAACTTCAATCGTAGCAACACGATAGTCCAACACTGGATGGAGTGCTATAATGTAACGGGTGGACCTAATAATGATGAATAATGAGACACAAACATCCCATAATCTTAAGGTACTCGCACGGTGGAGGGATTTGGTATTTCAAGTAAACAGTTCCTAAATCCATTAAAAACCAAAAAGTAAACATTAGATCTCCAAAGGATCCAAAGTTCGCCAATATCATATATTATTGGGATGAAGAAACAGTAGAGAATATTACGGACTTACTGCATGAGTTTTAGTATCTGTTCCCTATAAAAATTTCAGAGATGAAAGGGATTGTTGGAGACCTTAGAGAGATGAAGATATCATTAAAGCATGAAGCAAGACCTGTGAAGCAATGACCATACCAGTTGAATTTGTGGTATAAAGAAAAGGTCAAGATAGAATTAGATCGGATGCTAGATGCGGGTATCATAGAATCGATTGAAGAATCATAATGGATCAACTTGATAGTAGTGCAGGATAAGAATACTATCAATGAAGTATGCATTTGCGTAGACCTAAGAAAGATGAACGATGCCTGCCTACATGACCTATTTCTGACTCCATTTACAGATGAGTATTAGAAAGTGTTGGTGGTCAAGAAGTTTATTCTTTTACTGATGGGTTCTATGGCTACCATCAGATCATAATCACAAAGGAAGATCGACATAAGACAACCTTTGCGATAAAGTGGGGATTTTTTCAATACACAGTCATGCCCTCTGGACTCAAGAATGCTCCTGTTGTCTTTTCCAGGACAGTAGTGGCTGTGTTCAAGGATTTTATTCATAAGTTTCTTGAGGTCTACTTCAATGACTATATGATGCTGGAACGGTGTCGACAATATCAAATTTCATTGAATTTAAAGAAATTATATTTTTGTGCCCCGTTTGGAATTCTATTGGGCCATGTAGTTTGTCGCGATGTAATACTGGTCGAGCCTGCTAAGATTGTGATCATTGCTGACCTACCACCCCCTGTGATAGTGAAGTAGTTGAGAATGACATTGGGACATACATGATACTATAGAAAATTTATCAAAGGATATGCAGAGGTAACTGCTTTGATGGAAAATTTGTTAAAAAGGGATATCAAGATTGAGTGGATGGAAAATTGCCAAGAAAGTCTGGATCTTCTGAAGAACAAAATGGTCACAGCAGTCATACTTGTATTTCTAGAATGGAAGAAGGAATTTCATGCACAAGTCGATGCATCATCTGTCACACTCGACATTTTACTTATGTAGCCTAGTGAAGGATCCATTGATCATCCTATTGTCTTCGCTAGTAGGAAATTGTCAATAGTAGAGAAGAATTACACTATGACTGAAAGATAAGGCTTAGCTATGGTGTATGCACTAAAAAAATTTCAACATTATTTGTTAGGTGGACATTTCAATATGTTCACAGACCATTCAATGTTGAAATACTTGGTGAACAAGCCAGTCTTGGGGGGGAATATTTTTTGATGGCTCCTCCTTTTCCAAGAATTTGGTTTTGAAGTCATTGTTAATCCAAGCTGATTGAACTCAGGACCAGACCACCTGTCGAGGCTTGAAAGTGGAGAAGAACATGTGAACCTCGAGGATAGTCTTCCTGATGCGCAATTGTTTGCGATCACAATGTTCGATGACCAATACAAAGATATCATACAATTCTTGAATACATGATATGCATAAGAAGGATTTAGTACTGCGTTGAAAAAAAAATTAGTTGTGCGAGTTGCAGACTTCCAGTTGATCGTTGGATAGTTATATAAAATGGGCCCTGATGAGATTCTTTGTTGCTGTGTCATGGAACACAAGCACAACACAAGCAACCAATGATATTAAATGAAGCGCATGCTAGTGTCGCAGGAGGTTATTATGCTAGAAAATATATAGTGAGAAATATATTGCAAGTAGGATTGTGGTGGTCCACCATGCATGCAGATGCTTGAGAACACTGTCGCAGTTGTGATGTCTATTAGGGAACTAGAAAGTTGTCGCAACGAGATGAAATGACTCTAGTACCTCAAACAACTTTGCAAGCATTTGACAAATGGGTTGTTTATTTTGTCGGACCTATTAACCCAAAGGGAAAGTGAACATGCACAAGATACATTATTACTACAATGGATTACCTGCCTTGATGGGTCGAAGGAACGCCAGTAAAGGATTGTACTCTGTGACTGCTGCCAAATTTATGTTCGACATTGTTGTCACTAGATTTGGATGCCTGAAGATTTTGATAAGCGATCAAGGTACGCATTTTTTCAATAAGCTGATCAAATAATTAATTGAAGAGTTCTAGATCTAGCATAAAAATACAATGCCATATCACCATAGGGATAATGGTGTCATTGAATCATTCAACAAGATCCTAGAGAACACATTGACAAATATTTGCAATGTTCAAAGAGACAACTAGGACCAAAAACAATTTGCGGTATTGTGGGCATATGGCACGACTTGTAAGAAGTTGACAGGATGAACCCCATTTCGACTAGTGTATGGACAAGAGGTTGTTATGCCAATGGAAGATATTGTACCCAGTCTAAGGATTGTTGTGATTATAAAGATGACAGATGTTGGTGCTGTTGAGGAAAGATTGTCACAACTTGTGTAGTTGGAGGAAGAGTGTTTTGTTGTAGGTTATCATCAAAATGTTGGAAAGAAATGACAAAAAGAATGGCATGACCAACACATTAAGAATGAGCAATTTGAGGTTAGAGGACTTGTCCTCCTCTATGATAATAAGTTCCTAAGGCATCTTGGAAAACTGAAAAAACATTGGCTAGGGCCTTATGTTGTCATTCAAATCATTGAAGGAGGCACAATACAACTGGAAAATGAGATGGAACACCTTTCAAAGGATTAGTGAATGGAAGTCGGATAAATCCTCACCAGGATAGCTGCGACTTGGTCAACTAAAAAAAAAATCTATTACACATGTTTTAATTAATTGTTAGTCGCAGGATGCTAGTCTGTTGTAGAGGAAGAAAAAGGCATCAAAGACTGTCTATCTGTCTCAAATGAAAAATGGTAGCGAAGACCCTCGGTCTGTCGTAAGGAAATAAATGTGTCGAAGGCTAAAGAGATATCAAAGGAAGAGAAAATATGTTGCAATATGAACTTGAGTTTCAAAAATTACAGTTGACCGTAATTAATTTAAAAAACGCGAGCAATTTTGATGATGTGATTTGCGGTCAATTCTGTCATTATTGCACAATAACTACCACTGATGTGACAGGCTAATGACGATTTGTGTAACGGTTTTTGTATAATGTTTTGGACAATTGGCCCATGTGACAGAAATCACTACCACCTTTTAATTGATTATTCGCTCGTGTGAAGGACTTACTGATTGAACGGGTAGATGTTATCACCTTCACGCCCAAGTTTCAGTTCATTCTGCTGCATTCGAGTGAGAGTGTTCCATTGTTGACTGCAATTGCAAGAGCTGATGTTATTTTTCTACATAGTATGGTTATTTCTGTTTCCAGTACAAGTGCAATTGCATAATTCGGTGTCATGACCCCTTCAGCCACACCCATTATGGAAGACACTGCTAGATATGTTCCATTGCAGGTCATGGTTACAGAAGAAGCTGAACATATCCCATTCATCCTTGGCATGAGATTATGATGAGACCCACCTGGAACGTCGAAGAGGAAACAATCTAGTAGCCATATGAAAGCAACATCCCCACCACTAGATGATGAAGAACTAGGCTCTGCCTCCATGCTTCTAGATTATGTTCCATGCAGACTAGCGGATGCCCCTAAAATTAAAATCTTCAAGAATGCAAGGTACCCACTGGTAGCACCGACCGTACCAAAAGGAGTTCAAATAACGATGAACATACTCCCAAATCTCATGAAGATGAGCTTTGTCGACCATGACCTAAGGAAATTTCTAGAGTTTACAATCGAAAAATATATGGTTGTTGTCCATGAGACAGAGGATGGCCCTAAACATCTAGTTCCAATGGAATGGGCAAGAGGACTAGACAAAGCTAGTTTGTTGTCGCTCATGCAGATGCCACATTTCAGTCAGAGTTTCGAGGTGAATGAATGTGTTAAACGATTGCTAGTGTCATTATATGGTGGATTTCTATGGCTCGGCTAGAAGGTTTCTATTGATGTTTAGCTTATAGCAGCGATTACGAGACTCCCACTTGCAGGTGTTGACCCAACACCATTTTTTGTTGGAAAAGAACATGGCAATTTATTCATAGGTAAGCTCAAAGATTTAAAGTATAACCTGATTAGAGACACTAGTGGATTTTCCATCGCCTCTATCAATGATTATACAGTTCAACTTGTAGTTAAAGTCCTATATAGAAAATTGTTGTGCAATATGCAACCGAACCAGTGCATCGCATGGACAATTGCTGCAGAAAAGTTATGTGCAGCATGTGTTCAACTCAATTGGTTGCAATATTTGCTTAATGAACTATTGGCATATGCAGAGGAGGCACAAGAGAAAGGTAGCGCATTTCATTATTCATGGATACTTATTTTGATTTTGTTTGTTGCATGGTCAGAACCAACAAGCTACCAGGGGGTAGATATGCCCGTTGCATGTCGAGGAGCTCGATACCAGTATCTCTTGTTCAAGAAAGATTGAAAGCAGAGGAAAAAATACAACAATGTAGAGTTCTTTTTGCACGTAGAGGCCGTGCGACATCATGTCAGAAAACATGCCAAAATTACTAAGGAGACCGTTAAAAGGTTTAGAAACATTGTAATATTTTCGGTCGTAGCCCATCATATCCTGTTATAGCTGTGACAAGACCCACATCTCTAGTGGATTGCGACACAGTATAAACTGTCAGCTGAATAAATTGAGGCCATTATTCAAGATTGGCTAGAAGAATGGAGAGTTCCTATTGTAGATGACCAGTTATTAGATGATAAAGAGGCGTGGCATAATAATCCACTGACGCAGAAGGATGACAGACAAGGAGAAAACACACCAGAGGAAAACCCAGTGGAATACCAAGAGGAAAATCCAGAAAATACTCAAAAGGAGTCAAGCACGACTCTGACAGACCCAGTAGTAGGGGAAAAGAGGAAGCAACAAAGAAGTCTGTGAGGCATCATAAGAAGAGGAAAGGTGAAAAAATAGCTGGCACTATTAGCCTTACCAATGATGATTACACATTGTTGACAGAAACAATGACTGGGATTTCCAATTAAGGCCTCCAAAAGATATAGGAGCAGAAAATAGAGCTAACCAGTAGCATCACAGACTTATTACAAATTCTCTGTAAGGCACTGAAAGAGGTAAGAGTGGAGGTCAGTTACATATCGTAATTTTATGAGTCACATGACTTAGTTGGCCTGTCAAAGGAACGATCGAGTTATGTGTCGATAACCATCCCCCCAATAAAGACTCAAGTGCTGGAAGAAGCACTCGACTTGGAGACAACAAAGCTAAATGCTATGGCCAAAAGTGTGGGCCATGTCACTATAGATTTCTCTGCAATGTCGATGTACAAAGTATATGCTATTTAGAATGCCACATCCGCATAACTGAAGGTCAGAGAAGGCACATTGGTTAAGCAAGTTAGAGAATTGAACAATATTGTTAATAAAATGAAGAAAATAGTCAAAGAAGAATAACGGAAAGTAAAGAACCAGGAGGAAAACAAACATCGACTAGACACGGCTGTAGCACTCGCTTGCAACAATTTTACTGATGAAGGAATTACCCATGATATGTTTGTAGAATCACAAGTGTTTTGACTTTGCAATATTATAGGGAACCTCCATAAGAAGGTCACAGAGTTGGAACCACTTGTGACACCCAATACACCTCCAGAATTACTAGAAGAAAGAAGAAATGAAGCCACATATGTTGCAGAGAGATAAGAATAGGTAGAGGCACTTTGTGCCAAAGAAGTCAAGCAAGTTTTCAAACGTGGGAATATTTAATCGTTGATGAGGAGTTAGAGAAAGTCGAAGAGTAGCTGCGCATTGTGGAGACAGAGCTAAGCCAAATGAATAATGAAATGAAGAAATGACTAAGGATATTCAGATGAAGAAATTATAACAATAAGTCACAACACTGTAGACACAACAACAAAAGAGGACTGAAAGGGTTTCAAAATTACAAGCATAGGCAGAGAAAGTTATAGGTATCAATTAGCTTGTACATGAAAAAGTTCGACAAGTGATGGGATCCACAGGACCTACTACTTAAGAACACATCAGTTATGAAGTTGTGGAAAATTTACAGAAGACAGAAGTAGAGGTACGACAAGAGACAGAGCAGGTAGTGAAAATATTCCAAGAATTTCAAGGAAAGGTCGCAATTATGAAAGTTTCATACTAGTGTGGCTCGAGATGAGCCACAGGTGAATGTTGGGGAATTGTTGGCCCTAGGAAAAGATAGGCAGAATTCAACCATAATTTTGCTCAGGAATATAAATATTCTTGTCACACGATAGAGGAAGCTGCGATGGAGGAGAATCTGCGACGAGAGCAACCAGGGATGGAAGAGTCCACAACAGAAGAGGAGCTATGATGAGAGCAAATATGACGGATAGAAGAAAAGTACAAAAATTCAAAGGGACAGTTCGAGTGATCGTGGGTAAGAATTCAATTAGAATAAAGCATGTCGGGGTAACAAAGCATATTTTGTGTTTTTGGGCAGTGCATACTGTTAGTTGTAATTGAATGTACGAGAATAGGAATGGCAGCCTGTCGGTTAACAGATTAGAGTCGGTTGGATACGACATGTAAGAACTTATAAAAGGGAGAACCCAAGTTGTGTGCAGGTTGGAACCCCCTTGGCTTCTATCCTAGTTGCTGAAGAAGTAGAGTGGTTTATTCTCAGAGTTGTAGAGTTGTAGAGAAGAGAGTTGATCCAGGTTGTGTGCAGATCGACGGTAGAGTGAAGGAGAGGAAAACTTAATAGATCCAAGAATAGAGAGCATGAGAGGAGAGAAGTTTGTATAAGTTGTAAAGAATACCTACAACAGATTCTGCAAGCTGAGTGTGTAGACAAAATGTGCTGCTATATTTCTCATGCCAGATGAAGAGCACCTTTGTGGTTTTTCCCAAATGGTTTTCCACGTTAAATGTTGCCTCTGTGTGTATGCGATGAGTGTGTTTATGTTGAATGTATGCATATTGTGAATAAGTAGATATGGATGTGTCACATCCCTTCTGTTTATGAATAATCTCGTGTATGTATATGCCGCACTACTTATTGAATGAATATGTTATATGGCCCTCATGTTGAATGCTGCAAGATGTGTTGACTAGTAAATATCCTGTTAACTTAAATAGACAAAGAGTAGGAAGTATAATCCCTGGCTTTGGTCAAGCGTTGTAATAAGGTACACCAAGAGTAGAAATCCCCACTTAACTGTAGAAACTTGGTTATGGAAGTTCCCCATAAAGATATATTGGGTGAGACTGCATATGTGTTGCAGGTGCTTCCCACTGAGCTCTGCTTTATTGGGTTGATATTTGGGTCTTTGTTGACTATTGAGGACTTGAACTTGGATCAAATGGAGGAAGAAAGTCAACAACAAGGTTCATGGTTTATCTTAGAAAGTGGGAGTCAATTATGGCGAGACATTGCTATAGGGGCTAGACACACCTCTTCAGTGGTGGATATTACACTAGATAGATGGTGTAATCAATGTAGAAGAACAAATCAAGCTACCTCCAGGATTTGGGACTTGACAGAGAACCACCTATGCGCATAAGGATTTGTATAAGCTCAGAAGGCACCCATGGGATAACACATACACTTACATGAGTAGCTTGATGATTAACTAGAGTGATGGAGATCCCAACTTTACTACAAGATTGAAGATAGAAGCCTACAAAGGACGAGAATCTCATAGATGGGTGCAAGAGAAACTTGCAACAAAGTTTGGGATGGAGGATCTTGATAACCAGTGACCTTGATAGGTGACATAGATGGATACAAAAAATATTTGCATCAGAGGAGGATACCTGTCACTTCAATGTCCCGATGCAGAGAGTACAAGATGCATGGGGAGGATGGTTCTCCGCTTCAGAGGGAGTGACTACTGTAGATCTTAGAGTTTGAGAATCTTGACATGATTCTTGGGATTAGAGGTATGGTGAAAGCTAAAGGATATTTTCCTTAGCCAAGGTAAATATGCAGTCAAGACCTTGAAGAGGTTAGAGATGTTGGGCTATAGCTGCACCAATGGCATCTAACTTGAACATGCTATGTAATCATACTTCAAATACAGTTGATGCCATAAGTCTAGAGGCTGAATATTGATTCGTTGCTAATATTGACAAACACGAGGTTGGATATTTTCTTTGCGGAGCCGATATGTGTTCACATGGTTGTGGCAAAGCACATGGTAAGGCACTCGAAGGATACAATTGAGTATGGCCTCATATATGCGAGAGACCATAGGATCTTCCTGCAGGCATATGATGACTCCGATTGGTTTTGGTAGTGATACAAATAGAAAAGAGCACTCCAGCATGTTGCAGAAAGCATACTAGTGTTGCTCTTAGTGCAACCAAGGATGAATATATTATAGCTAAGAAGATTGCAAGGGAATATTCCTCAAGTGGTGAGGAATATGTAATTTGATCCAGAAGAGTTATACCGATGAAGACAAATATCATGATCTTATCCATTTCAACATTGGATAAGAAGGGATGTATTTGTAGGACACACATATTCAACACCAATACATAGTTCCATGTGATCTGTGGTGTAAGAAGAATTGCTCAGTATTTTTGATCATGAGCAAGATAGGAACAGGTCCTCAGAATCATGATGAAGTAGAGCATGTTTTCAAAGACTCTAGTAATTCATACAAGGAGACATAGATCAAGAGAGAGTATACCAAATAAACAAATCTAAGTATTTGAGTTGTCATTTCCTATATATATAGTTGTTCAGTTTTGTACATAGATATGTTCCTAGATTTAGGAAGTGTATTATTTATGTTAGAGTGTTTGCATTTATGAACAATTTACTAGTAATATGCATGTGACGGGTAATTGACTTATGGTGTTGTACAACATTCCATTGCTACTTATCTAGAATGAAACCTCTTTGCTGACATGTTGGGAGTAGTGAACGCTCGTAATAATTCCTTGGTAGAGATGGAAGGAATCTAGAAAGTTACCGTATGTATACAGGATATGGATGAATGTTGTATTAGTTGAAATAGTTGCATGAATGTATGACATATATCTTTATGCATAAGAATTTGTCATTATTATGAAATGTTTCTAATCATGAAAATGTATTTAACTCGTAGGAAGGATTGTATGCAATCACCTACAAGAGAAGAATGATGAAGCTATGGATGTACAAGAGAATAATGATGAAGTTGCGGATGTACAAGAGAAGAATTATGAAGAACAAGTTGTTGATGTGTTGACTAAGCCTTTATCTTGTGTAAAGTTTGAATACTTTCGAGGAAAAATTGGTGTAGTCCGAAAGGACCTCTCTTGAAAGAGGGAGAGATGATGATGTAGTAGGTTTCCTGTTGCGGTAGTGTGGTAGTTGAACCTAGGTAAGGTATGTCTAGATAGGCTTGTTTTTACCAAAAGGGTTAGTAAGCCAGACTAGGTCTGTTTGATCCTAGGGGGATTAGTATGTATGGCTCGGCTTGTTTAGCCTGAAAGGGTTAGTAAGCTAGACAAGGCTTGTTTGGTCCTCAGGTAGATCCATTTGTCTAGCTAGGCTTGTTTGGCCCAAAAGTAATAGTAAGTCAGACAAACACCGATTGGATCTATCAAATAACCCACCGTGATGCTGCTTCATATGTCCTAAGGGCATGGTGATGTGGTTCTAGCACTCTATGTGGATACCAACATTTCTATGTTGATGATGATGGTGTGGTCCCAACACTCCATGTTGATGATGATGGTGTGGTCCCAGCACTCCGTGTTGATGATGATGATATGGTCCCAACACTTTGTTGATTCCAATACTCTGTGTCTGTCTCAAAATTCTATGTTGTTGATGATATTGTTCCAACATCTATATGTTGATGATGACCTAGCATTTATTTTTTAATGATGTTGTTTTAGCACTAACATGCTAACGATGTTGTTGTTCCTCCAATATTTACATACTGATGATGTTTCCGATGATGATGAATTTCTAGTATTCACATACTGATGTTACAGATGGTGATGACATATCAGTATTCACATACTGATATTATAGATGATGATGATGTTCTAATATTTACATATTGATGATGTTGCAGATGATGATGATGTTCCAGTGTTCACATACTGATGTTGCAAATGATGATGTTCCAGTACTCACATAATGATGATGATTATGTCTTAGTACTCACATACTGATGATGATGATGTCCCAATATTCACATACTGATGATGTCCCATATGATGATGATATTCTAATATTTACACCATGATGATGATGCTCCATGATGATGATGCCCAGTGATGATGTTCCATGATGATGATGCTTTGTGGTGATGATTTTCCATGATGACGGTGCTCCATGATGACGATGCTCAATGATGATGTTCCATGATGATGATGCTCCGTGATGATGATGTTCCATGATGATGATGCTCTGTGGTGATGATGTTCCATGATGATGATGCTCCATGATGATGATGCTCAATGATGACGTTCCATGATGATGATGCTCCGTGATGATAATGTTACATGATGATGGTGCTCCATGATGATGAGGATGTCCCATGCTGATGTTGTTCCAGACACATGATGTTGTTGTTGTTCAAAACTTCCTATGACATATAGATTCACTAGTCAGTTGTACAATTGTTGTTGTTGTTGTTGTTGATGATGATGTAGAATACCTTCCTTGTTAAGAGGGAGTGTTGAAAGAAATGTAAATTTGGAAGATATTCTATTGTACTTTTATTGTATTACTCCTTAGTAGATGTTATTCCTCTGTTGGAAGATGTCCTTGATGTAATTGGCCATGTAAAAGTCATGAGGTAAAACCTCCATTTTAAGTTGGGGAAATAGTACCCACAAAAGTATTTATAAATGTTATTTTGAGTCTTCCTAGGTAGGTTGACCCTAATTAGAGTACCTTGTTGACCTAGTTAGGTAATTGAGTCACTCACCTGACGGATATAAATATGTGAGGCACTTCCTTCATTTGAAACACACTTCACTCAAGCATGTTCGCTAGAGAGAGAAGAAGAATATTTGTTGGAGAGAGGAGAAGTTGTCTTGGGGTTTTTACATTGTCTTGGTTGAATTCTATATTGAGGAATTTTTGCGGGGTTTTATCCCTTGTGGTTTCCCTGAGGAAAATCTCTGTGTTCATTGTGTTGATGTGCTTTCCTTTCTTTCAGTGATCCTTTGCTTATGGTTATAATGTTATGATGCTAAATGTTTTAAGATCTTGTATAACCGTCAAAATTCTAACACATCCAAATGTCTACAGGGATCTCACTAATCCATCATAACCATGACACTCCTTCCAACTATCCCACACAACACAAGGAACACATTTCCATTTACTGGTCCACAATTCCATTAGGAAATCCAACCCTTCAAGTGCATACAAGTGTATGCAATAAGAGTCCAACCTAATGTATGTTATTGGAGAACCTTCTATAACATTAGTTCATGGATTCTAAAGCATATAAACGTATCATAAATTAATGGGTAGAGGTTCCTAGCTTACTCAACCTCTATGCTTACCTACAATCATATGTTTTCCTTCCAAATCTACAGCTTTGTCTCCAAATTCGATTTTTTTGGTTAAACACATCCCGATGATGGTCATGAATGATAAGCCAACCATACGGTACAAATAAATATATATCATATACATGCCTATCCATTCAGTAGTTAGGCCTTAGCCTTGAGCTCCGTTCAGGGAATCCACACTAGCATATTTACATAATTTACATATTTTTTATTAAATACATTCTAAGTAAAAAATAGGAGTATTACAATCCCCTCCCCCTTGGAATAACATCGTACTTGGTGTTTGCTAAAAACTAGAACAAAAATGGGTATGCCTCTCTCATAGCATCCTCCAAATCCCATGTAGACTCATCGGGACCAAAATGCTTCTATTGCACCTTTGCATGCCCGATGGATCGGTTATGAAGCAATGTTACATTCCTATCCAAGATGCATAATATCTTAGTTTGGAACTCTCCCTCGGGTTCCACCTGAATCACATCCCAATAAATCACATGGTTAGTATCATGTACATATTTCTTAAGCAAAGAAACATGGAAAAACATTATGAGCTCTAGTACTAGTAGGAAATGCAATTCTATATGTGATTGACCCTATTCTTTCAAGCACTTCAAATGTCCCACAATATATTGGGGATAGCCTGGCACAAATTCCAAGCTTCAAGGAACCCTTCCTTGGCCTCACTCTAAGGTAAACATGATCCCCAACACGAACCTCCCTATCTTGGGCTGCCTTTAAATTTTGCCTAATTTTTGCAACCTCTTGTTCCATCTCTTTAAGCAATTATGGCCTAAGTACAATTACGTTCACTGGATTATCCCAAGTCACTGGTGTCCTACACTTTTTGTCATGCAAAGCCTCAAATGGACTCATTCCCAACGAATCATGTTGCCCATTGTTATATCCAAACACTACCAAGTGTATATAATCTTCCCACTTGGATGGTTTGTCCATCACATACATGTGAAGCATGTCTTCAAGAACCGGATTTACTCTTTTAGTTTGTCCATCTCTTTGTGGATGGTAGGCAGTACTAAAGTTCAGTTGTGTACCCAAATCCACAAAAATATTTTTTTCATAAATTTGAAGCAAATTTGGTATCCATGTATGAAATTATTGCCTTAGGAAACCCATGCAATTTGAAAATTTCCTTCATGAAAATATTTGCAATGGATCTGTTTTATATGTTGATTTAACTGGTATAAAATGTGTTGTTTTTGACAATTCATTCACCACAACCATGATGAAATCATGTTGTATAACAATCATTGGAAAACCTGTAATACAATCCATGGAAATTACTTCTTATTTCCATTTTGGAAAGGGAAAAGGATGAAACAAACCTGCTAGGTGTTGATGCTCAATTTTCACTTCTTGACATTTCATACACCTTGAGATATAATCAACGATATATTTTTTCATCCTTGACCAAAAATATTATTTCCTAGTTGTAGAAATTGTTTTATGGTATCCTAGGTGACCAAAATATCGCATTTTATGGATTTCATCCATAACAGTTTTCCTTAATTCTGCCACATTCAAAATATACATTCTATTTTTATAAATAATAATTCCATCATCTTCCACACAATAACCATCATACCTATTTTCAAAATTACGTTGTTGTAATTTATCTTTTATTTGCACATACAATTCATCTTCAACAAGATAACTAATACTTTGTTTCCTTAAATATGATTGGCAAGTATTGATGGCTGCCACATGCATTTCATGCACCTTTCTATTGAGTGCATCAACCACTTTATTTTCCTTACATTTTATGTGTTTGATTTTAAAATAAAATCAAATTCACATAAAATTCTAGCCATCTAACTTGCCTGACATTTAATGTTGGTTGTTCAAATAAATATTTCAGACCATAGTGGTCTGTCCTTAGCTCAATTTTTCTGTCCATTAAGCAACGCCTCCACATTTTTAAAGCGTGCACTATGGATGCAAGTTCTAGATCATGGGTAGCATAAACCTTTTCATGTTCCTTCAATTTTATAGACTCATAACATGTAACATGATTGTCTTGCATGAGAACTCCTCCAAGTCCTTGTTTACATGCATCTGTACACACCTCAAGCCTTTTAAGGATCGACAATTTTCAAAATTGGAGCACTTATGAGAAGCTTCTTCAACAATTGGAAGCTTTCTTAACATTTATGTGTCCACTCAAATTTTATTCCCTTCTTCTGCAAAGAAGTGATTAGGTATGAAACCTTGGAGAATCCTTCAATGAACCTCCTATAATAACCAACAAGACCCATAAAAGATCTAACATCTCCTACAATCCTTGGAGTTGGTCAATTCATAATGGATTCAATATTTTTTGGATTCACTAATTTTCCTTCCTCTGAAATGATGTGACATGGATAATGAATTTTGTTTTTGTAAAGATCACATTTTCTTAGCTTTGCATACAACTTATTATCTCTTAGAAATTGCAAATCCATTCTCAAATGTTCTTCATGTTCCTCTTCATTCTTAGATAAAATAAGAACGTCGTCTAGAAAAACAAGAACAAACTTGTACAAATACTTGTTGAAAACAGTATTCACAAGACACATATAGGTAGCTGGTGCATTAGTGAGACCAATTGACATCACTACAAATTCATAATGTCCATACTTTGTCCTAAGGGTTGTTTTTGTATGCCTTATTCCTTAATTATCACTTGATGGTAACCAGAGCTCAAGTCAATTTTTGAAAATACCTTTGCCCCTCTCATTTGATAGAAAAGATCATCAATTCGAGGCAATGGGTACTTTTTTTCACTGTCACTTTATTCATATGCCTGTAATCAATGCATAACCTGGGAATTCCATCTTTCTTTTTCACAAATAGCATGGGTGCTCCCCATGGAGACACACTTGGATTGATATATTTCTTTTCCAACAGTTCTTGCAATTGCATTTTCAGCTCTAATAATTTTGGTGTACTTATTATGTAAGGTGTCTTAGACACTATCACAGCTCTTAGCACACGATCAATTGTGAAATCAATATCCATGTTTGGAGGAAGTCCCCAAACTTCACTAGGAAACATATCCATGAATTTTTGAAAAACATAATAGTCCTCCAACTTGAGAATTTCATCTGTTTTATCCAATATACGAGCTGCATACAATTGACAACCTTTCCTATAAAAACAAATTCAACTGCATGGTTGAAATATTCCTAACAAAAACTACATTTGGAATGTATTTTACAACCCTTGGGTTTCCTTCTTCATTAATGCATTCATAAGTTTTGTTATAGAAATCAAGTTTAACTTTGTGTGCTTCCAATGAGTCCATTCCAATGAGAATATCATATGAACTAAGTGGAAATATATTTACAATTTTTACACAAGTGAATATTCCATCTATTTCTAATGTACATTTCTCCACAAATTCACTAAATTTTCTCTTGGTTCATGTGGCTAGTTGGAACAACCATGATTTACTATGCTTGGTTTTCTTAAAAGTGCAAATCTCAACAATTTTAGGACTGATATAACTGTGAGTAGATCTAAGGTCAATTAAAATAGAAATAGATTTGTTAGTAATCTTACCTTGAACTTCAACTACAGTTGATTGATGGTTTTCTTAGCAGTCCTCTAGTGCAACATAAATTCTAGGGACAATCCTTTCCACTTAACCCATAGTTTTAAATTCTTGAATGTTGTGAACTTGCTTTGCACTCCCATTTCTACATGGACAGTTTCTAAGCAAATGGTCCTCTCCACACACCCAACATTGAATTGGCTCTCTTGGTTCTCTTGACTCTCTTGAATCTATTGGATCTCTTGGCTTGTATCCCATCATCCTAGTTGGCTTTATCACACCTTGTGGTGGTTACCTTGGCTGATTTATGAGATGAGGAGGCTTGAACCCCTTATTTCTTTGGTCAAACTTCTCATTTTTCTTGTCCTCAACTTCTTGACCATATTTTACCTAACCATCAAATGTAGGAGGTTTGACCTTCCTAAATTTTCAATGTAAGTTTTTCTTGGAAGACCTCTTCTTCCTCTTCATATGATATGAAGAGCTTGAGCCCTCAATGGAATCCTTAGAGTTAGATGACTCACTAGAAGAGATTTCTGATGTACATGTCCTGTCTTTATAAAGTCTTCTTGAACTATGGGACCTGTTGTGAGAATGCCTCATAGAGCTACTCCCACTCTTTTCTTCATTTTATGAGTGATGTCCAAAGTTAATATTCCTCTAAATAACTGCCAAAGTTTGAAGCATAGTTGCATTTAGTTGATTATGTTCTTCTTGAGCTCTAATCAACCTTTCATTATCTTCTCTACAACTTTGCAGACCGCCCTTAGGCTCATCATGGTTTCTGCAATGTATGGGGGAGTCACTTGGTTTCTCCTATCATTGGATTATGTCTTTACATTCTCAATATGTATGTTTTTCTCCCATGGCATCTGTCTCAACTTCATAGGGATCATATGCATCATCCATGATGATGATTCTCTTAGCCCAGTCAAGGCCAAAGGTTTCCCAACTGAACTATACTAAATGATGAGCGTTAATTGTATTTGATATAATTATGAATATGCAAAACTATTCATATAAACATAATTGTTATATTTATTAAATTCTTAGAAACAAAAAATCAATTTCCATGTATTCCCGGAAAATACCCTTATTGACCATTTTTGTCAAATTATGATTACAGGTACTTTTTTGATCAAGTTATAGAAACAACTAAATCACCAATTCAAAATTTTACTTTGCATAATTGTTCCCATATGGATAAGCTTTCCAATGACTATAAGTATGCTTAATTTGTCAAAAAAGTTACAACCCTTCAAATTTGTCAAATTTGACCAATTTCTGCACTATTCATGTAGGTGCATTTAATCCCAGAAGCCAACTTCAGACACACGTGGAGGATAATCTATGGAGAACCATAACAAAATCTATATCAGCCTAGATAAAACATATGATGAGGATTACTCAACAATTTTTAGTTTCCTCGTTAGATTTTATCGCCACTTTTTATAAAATTTCAGAATTTACTATTTTTATCTTTTCCCACTTTTTCTAGACTTGAATTTTTTTACAGTTCTATAACACCCTCTCATAATTTTTACACAATTTCAACAACTATGGTTAAAATCCATAATCATTTTTTTTTAAAGAATGGGGGTGAAGGGGGCTTGCCTCCTTATGACCCATTACTGTAGGGTAGATTGAGGGAAACACCCTCGTTTTTTTTNTTGATGTATCAAATAGGTCAGATCTGTGGCCCCATGACATGGACAGATCATTCCCCACTAGTTGTAGAGGCACAATACCACTTGACCTTAGGATTCAACGGTTTTCTGATTACCAAAATTGATAACATTTCTCTATAAAAGTGGTTTTGTAAAATCTCTTAGGAGCCATTATCAATCAAAATATGACACATGCCTCGAGCTGTTTAGGCTTAATGACTCGTCTGTCCACTATTAACTACCGTGCATGTTGTCAGGGAATGAACCTTGCATATCGATCTTCCCAATCTCTAAACAATCTGATCTTTGTCCACTAATAGTTAACCATTGTGCAAGTTTCTGATGTGCTATCAACTACAACTATTGATCTTCTCTAATGCTTGACGGTCAAATCTCCATCTGCCTCTGTACTCCATCACATGTAGTCACCTATGCATGGGATCAATGTGGTAGGTCCACATCATACCCCTAGATAACATGGCTTATCTACAACATCCCTTTTTTCCATGTGGCTCCTCCATGTCACCCGTCTACGTGGCACGGGTAGGGCCACCTTAAAATTTCCATTTTTTTCAAAATTTCAAAATTGCATGAAATTCCAATTGTCCAATAAGGGGATTATTACCAAATTTATGATGGCCCCTTATTTATCTTAACATAACTTGAATTCCATAGAACCATTTCACTACGAAGTTGCAAATTTAAATCTTTTTCATTAATCAGTATATCTCTCCTGCTGGTGGACCACATATCTAACCCACAACTTGTTTATAATACCATCTAACAATTAAAACCATGAGTTCTCATAGGAGTCTTTCATCTGGAACCCATATTTTTTCTTGTGACTATGCATTTATGGCCCATACAACTCCAGTATTGCAACCAAAAGCTCTGATACCACTCAGTAATGTCCCCTTCACTCACTCCATCAAACAAAGGGGACATTAACTAAATTCGTGCTTCTAAATTTTGCCCGTAACCATAACTACAAATTCATAAACATATGTGTGTAGATGCTTAATAAAAATACACAATGTAAATATAAACTTGATCCACACACACATAACACGCATATATAAGCATAATCATTACATGCATCAATAAAAACATTGCAGATTCAAATACAAAGAATACTTATCTTTAAACAAAGAATATCCAAGCAACTAGCTATGCAAGAGCAATTTTCCACCCAACCGTAGGCACTCTGTCCAATATATAATCTTTCTCTTGAGAGGCCACTCCCAGGATGGGATATGAAGCCACAGAGCCAAGGACACACCTATAGGCTTCTCTCACTCAACCCACAACCTATTTTGCTCTCTATGCTTAACCAAAATCTCATCCAGAGCTCTACAAGGATCTCATAAAGCCATCACAACCATGGCACTTGTTCCAACTGCCCCACACAGCACAAGGAATGCATTTTTCTTCACTGATCCACAATTCCCTCATGAAATCCAACCATTACAATGATTAGTGGTGTGTGCAATAAGAGTCTAACCTGTTGTATGCTATTGGAGACCTCCCGCAACAATAATTTATGGATTTTCAAGCATATAAAAGTACCAGAACTCAATGGGTAAAGGTTCCTAGATTTCCCAACTTCTATGCTCACTTACAACCATCTATTTTCCTTCCAAATATGTAGCTCTATCTATAATTTCGAATTTGTAGGTAAACACAACATGTAGATGGTCATGAACAACAATAGGAAGACTCTATATAGTGTAAAAACATGCATGAGAGAATGATAGATTGAGTGTTGACTCTAAGGGAAATGAGATAAGGGTGGAAAGACAACTGACATAGCTTATAACCATAAAAGAAAGGACTCCTGGGGGTTGGCATAATTGTCACAACCCCCATGCCTCAATAGATACAGGAAGTGATTTTTCCCACCAACCTCACATATGCATTCAATGACCGGGTTTAATAGTCAAGAGAAGGTAATTGGCTCATTTAAAGAACATGGCATAATTTTGGATGACTTCTAAGGTTGACACTTGGAAACATAAGATTTAGTTTACCATAGCCCCCCTCCTTCTGGAATTGACAACAACTTCAATAAACCTATTGGATGTTGATGTTCATCCTTCATTTATTGGAATTTCATGCATCTATAAATATACTCAAGAATGTATTTCTTCATTCTTGGCCACAAGTATTGCGTCCTTGTTGTAGCAATTGTTTTTTGGTATCCTACGTGACTGAAAAATCACATTTTATGGATTCATCCATAATAATTCTTTTCAAATCTACTGTATTCTGAATATACATTCCATTTTTATAAGTAAGAAGTCCACCATCCTCCAAATGATAAACTTCATACCTCTTTTCCAATTTTTATTGTTGTGATTTATCTTTTTTTTTGTCAGAAAAAGACACATTTCATTAAATTATTAACAAAATGCAATGGATAGGGGCTATATAAATAACCAATTCTAGTATTTGTCGTGTAGAAAATATTGGTTCAATACATATATGTTATATTTCATTAGTCATGGCATGTAGAGTGCCATATTACACTTGCACAAATAATTGTTGATTAACATATGGCAGAAATTATATCCTATGTAAAATTCCAAAAAACAATGGCTCTATAACAACCTGTTGGGTAGTGTAGGATCAATACCGTTAGATAAGTCATTGTAATTTTCAAGGGAATTTGATTACTCCCATGAAAGCTCAAAAACATATCAGAATCGGGTCAAACTCGTGAATGTTTAACTCATTTTGATAACGTCATAGCCAAGTATTTTCCACTTGTCGATGAGCAGGGAGTAGAGTATACCTCAAGGCAATAAACTCAGCATGATTGTTGGTATCACGACCCATTTCGACAACAAATCTATGAGATATTTTGTTGAGAAATATAACACCTCCTACTCCTCCTTTAGTTGAATTATCAGTCGAGGTACCGTCAAAATGGGCCCAACAAATAGATTTATCAATAATTGGATCTTATATGATGTAGATAACTTTTGTGTCATATATTTGTGGGAATAATCAAGAATGGCTATATTTATGCTAGCACTTACAGTTGAAGGTATGTGCAATTCCTGGAATATAACCATATTTCAGGCATACCATACAAACCAACAAATGATAATAGGAAGTGACAAGACCTCAACGAAATCCTACTGAAGGAACCGATAATGAAGAGCATTCGTCAGGTTGGGTCCCTTCTAGACGAGTATATGACCCTTTGTATGAGAAATATGATGCCATATGGAAATGGTATATGGGCATGAAGTGAACATATGGTCCATAGGTTCACAATCAAACTTGCAGAGAATGCACCAGCTAGGCCCGTACCAAAACTGATGGATCATGATATCCCAAGTAGGAATATTATGTTGAAGAGCCAACCATTAGAATATTTTCATCTTAAGGGTGATTTTTAGTCTGCAGATGTAGATGTTCTGCCAATGGGATTAGGGAGATCCTCCTTCATGCATATACAAAGATAGTCAAGTTTAGGAGACTAAATACCACCTTTCTAGTTGTAGCTCCAAATAAGCTAATCAGGCTCACCTATGATTCTGATGTGTGCAACTTCCAAGGAATTAATATAATCATTCCAAATAAGCCAGTCATCGGGATGAAGATGTAGAACCCTTGTCGACATCCAGGAAGGAGAAGCATTAATAGGGTCTAGACCATCCCAAATCTGATGCAAATGAGAGATATTCCTTACATGAATATGTTGACATATGTGATCTAGTAATGTGTAGTTAACTTGGAATCCTACCCAAGGGTCACGACCAATCCTCATGCTGGAACCATTACCGATTTTCCATTGTATGCAGTCACCATTAATATGAAAGGCTTTGATGTGGGATCTCTAGATGATGGAATCATTACCATATCTCTTATATGATCGTCGAATCCATTCTTCAATCGAGCAAGGAGAAATATATTATGATAAACAATAGTAGCCCATAGACCCTTGAGCTTGATGAATCTCCAAACACCTTTAGAAATGAGATCATTGAAAAACCAAGTTAAAACCTTAAGACCCTAGTCCCCCAAACTTTTAGGAATGACAACCTTGTCCCAAGCGATCCGAGCAAATGATTTTTCCTCAGTGTTATTGTGCCATAGGAAATTAAAGCTCATTTTCCTGATATGTTTGATAATACCAGAGGGACGTATGTAAGGGATGTCCAGTAAATTGGAAGAGCCTCTAGTACCAACTTCATGAGAATGAATCGACCCCTCTGCAATAGCCACTTACTGCACCAGAGCTATAATTTCACTTCTATTTTGCTTATGATCCAAGACCAACCCCACTTATGGTAATCATTTGGTTTTATAACAAAACCCAAACAATGAAGTCCATCCTAGATAATGGCTTCTTGAAAATTAAATAGAGGCTATATAAATTGGGAGTCCTCATTAGAATCATTCATCACAAAAAAGTAGATTTTCTGGTGTTTAGAAGCATACCTGTGACTTCTGAAAAAAGCATCATAATGGAATTGATATTATGAATCTCTTCTAGAGCCATTTGAGAAAATAAGTATGCCATCAACAAATAACAAGTGAGTAATAAATAGCTACCCAACCACTTTAATACCATGGTTAGATCCATTGGATCAAGCATGTGAGAGGGCTCTACTTAAACCCTCCATCACCAGGATGAAGAGAAGTGGATCAAGGGGGCAGACTTGTCTAAGGACACGTTGGGGTTTGAAGAAATTTGAGGCATAACCATTAATTTGTACTGCAAAAGTAATAGATTGTATGAAAGAAAAAATCCAGTAGATAAATGAAGGTTCAAAACCCACCTTATGGGGGACCAACTTTAGGAAGAACCAATTTACCCGATTGTAAGCCTTAGTAAGATCAACTTTGAGAATGGCAGTTGGAAACCTATTGATTTTATCCGAGTGAAGCACTTCTTGTGCTGAACCAATAGCATCATGAATTTGATGGCCTTTGAGGAAAGCAAATTGTTTTGGTGAGATATCTGAAGATAAAATAGGTTTGATGCGACTGGTTATAATCCTTGGGATAGTATTGCAAATGCAATTACATAGAGAAATGGGTATAAACTGATCCAAATATGGTGGATGAATCCACTCTAGGAATAAAAGCAATGAAAGTGGTATTGAAGGCCACTAAAACTTACCTACTAGTCTAGACTCCTCCACAACAAGGAGATCATATTAAAATAAATCCATAAAACCAATGAAGAATTCGATCAACCATCCATCAAGTCCTGAACTCTTGTCCTTCTGCATATCTATGACAATTGATCTGAGTTCAGATATGGATATCGGATCCCTAAGGGATGTATTCTGGTCCTCTTCCACCATACCCGAGTAGTAGTCTAAAAGTCTGAGTGTTTGATCTATATGAGCATTATCACCAGCATGGTATTGTTGTTGAAAGTGTTGAACACCGTCTGAAGCAAGTTTCTAAAATCCGTGCACCTCTTCCCCCTATTCATTCTTTATTTTCCAGATAGTATTTATATTTTGTCTATGTTTGGAAAAGTTTTGAAAATACTTAGTGTTATTATCATGATTCTGAATCCAAGTGGCACGCCTTTTAAGATGCCATGTAGCTTCCTTTTCATAAAGAATTTTAGTACGTCTGATCTCAAGTGCAATGATCCTTCTTTTATGTAATCAATAGGGAAGCCATATTTGAAATTTTCATGAAATTCATCTAATTGATCCCAAATAACCTTGAGTTCCTCATCCATAGTCAATCTTCTATTCGCAACCGAAGATGAGGAAAATTTCTTGATATGGTGCATATAATGAAGAAAATGAATACCAACTGAGTCATTTAGGTTTGGATTATATGATGTCCATATATCATTAACAACTCTCCTGTAACCTTCATCCTCCAACCAATAAGAATTAAAGATGAATGCATTGGGAGGTTTCCTAGACGATGTTCTGAGCTCCAAGAAAATGGGAAAATGATCAGAATTTCCACCCTCACCAATCCACTGCCTAATAAGAGCACCAGAATGTAACACACCTTCATTAACAAGAAATCTATTTAACCTTCCGATGATGCTATCATTCCTAGTCTGCATGTTTCTCTAGGTTGGCCTGATGGAGACCGAGTTGATAGCAAAAAGAGAATTATCCCCCAGTCTACGAATGAAATAGTTAAAGATCTGGTCAACTTGGGCATTTTCCCCCATATATCTCCTCCCAGAGAGAAATTAAGATCACCCACCACAATAACTTTGTCAACCTCAAGAAAACGAGCACCAAAAATCTTTTCCTAGTAGACCACTATGTGTTGATAAGGCCCATATATATTGATGACAAGATACAACAGACTCGTCTCCCTGGAAAATAAGTAAGAGCCAATACTCAAATTTATGGCCCAAGAGTTTAAAAACAAAAAATAATTCATATTCCAACTGGTGATGAGGTCACTAGAGTGTCCAAATTCATCAACATTAACAAAGTCCCAACCTGGCAGAGTTTTCTTAAGGTCTATGAGAAGTGCATCACCAGTATCCAAAGACTCTTGAATTAAAATAATAGAACATTTATTAGAGAGGATCAATCTCTTCAACGCGCACTTTTTATAGGCAATCTCGATCCCCCTAGCATTGAAAGACATAAACATCATTGGGTAACCCTATTGCAGGGATAACTTTCTCTAAGAGTTCCTTCGATTGTAGATTGCTTTCCAGCTCTGACATCTTGGATAACTTGGTTCCTAGCATATGAGAGTAAGGATAATCTCCCCCCTTAGTCTTTTGTGTGGGTAAGGAGGATCATATTCAAGTCCAAGATTAAAAGGAGTCTAGTGCTTCGTTCTAGATCCAGAACGTGCCTGGAGGTCATATCCATGACCATAATGAGAAGTGGGTGTGGTTGGTTCTCTGCATTCTCTTGAGAGAGAAGAAGTGGCCATTTCCCCTTTCTCGAAGATATCCCGATAAATGTCAACACATACAGAAGAGTTCATAATAGGTGGATGGGAAAAAGGTAGTGACTTATAATGTGAGGGTATGATGGGGGGTAACATGAGGGGAGGTAGTTGACAAAGAGGGTTGCGGATGGTGGAAGGAGTAGAGAGAAGGTTAAGAGAGGAAGGCATAGTGTCCCCATAAGTTCCATGCTTCCCATACATATAGGTAGAGATCGATATGGAATTATTGGAGGGTAGACCAGGTAAACCCTTATCCCCTTCTAATATGATAGTCATAAGGGAGGCTTTCTAAGTAGCACAATCAGGTGGTAAATATGGGGGAACGACTTTGGAAGTTCCCAAAAGAGAAGAATGAAAAATGATATAGTGCAAAGGTGAGTAAGACTTCATTCTAAATACTAAACCAAATAGATGAAAGATGGAACCCAGAGTTGAGCATGCCTTAAGAGAGTAGTGTTGGGCCATCATATGTCCAGGCACCGAGTCGGTCCTAAGAAAAGTAATCTAAGATATTGGGTTTGAGGTTAGTTTTTGTGAAGAATAATCCATAAATGGGTTTGAAGCAACCTCTGCAATAGGAGGCTTGTATTTCTTAACCCGATATTTCGAGTGAAACTGCATAGAGAACTACTTCACTAAATGTTCAAGGGAGTAACATTGACTGTAATGAAATGGGATACCAGAGTAATCAATTTTCTGAGTGAAGAGTAGTCACCTACTAAAATATCCATTTATGAAAGTAGGCCATCTTTGACATGGATATCCATAAGGATTCTAACAATCAACATATACCCAGTTTAAGAGAAACTCATATCCTCCATGATGAAATGACCAAGTTGGGAGCCTACATGGCTAAAAATGTTGATAGACCAGAGATCTGATGGAAGGCATGGTAGCTTGACCCAAATAATCTAAGTGAAAGTTATGGTTCTCTTCGCATTGAAAAAACCGATGAACGAGACAATTTAAGAGGAGATTTCTCCTAGAACCACGAACCACATATAATTTTATTTGGATTTGAAGGGTTATCAAAGATAACACCTAACCATCCCCTAGCAAGAGAGTAGCATTTGCGTTCATATCTAATGCATTTGACCCAGTTGTCATGGACCCATCTCTTGAAAGTAGGTAAACTCATGCATCGACCTGTAAAATTGCCCTCTAGAGCATTACTCAACATGTTTGAAAGTTCACCCATCTGGACATTGGCATCGAGAGAAAGGAACACCTCTTCCTTTTTCCTTTTGAGTTTAGGACCGACATGCAAGGAGGGTTTTTATCTAGGAGCATTGGGTTTAGTTATCACAAACTGGTTTGAAGAAAAAGGATAAGTGAGGTCATTGGGGTTTTTAAACCGACCTAAAGGTGATGAGGCCACATTGAAACCGAGGTCAGGGTTATGGTTTGGTAAGGGAATGTTGTTAATCCCAAACAAATGTGGGTCTGGTGTGACATCCCAGCATTGTGACAGACTGCCAGTTTTAGAGCTTATCTGTTCCATAGTGAAGCCGAGTATGAACCTGACATAACACTTAAAGTCTGGAACTCAGAAGAGACATATATGACAATATGGATGCATTAATCGTAGTCAAGACTCAAGGGTCAAGTCACGGGGAAAAAACTAAATAATTAGGGAAGTGGGCCACACATAAGAGGGAGACAAAGTGATCACCATGAAAATAGACCCTGTAGACCCCATAGTACTTGCCATACCTACCATAGTGTTGATAGCAAAGTCCCCACCATTACAGTCCCTCCTTTATTGGTTTAAAGCTTCATTAATTTATGTTTTATTTGCACATAGTACTCATTTTCAACACAATAGTTTTTTTTTTCAATGTGGTTCACGCGCCGGCTTGACCGACTGGCTACATCCACGGAATAATTTCTGGCGGACCCACCCAAAGGGGCCTCACACCCGCGGCCTCTACGTGCCTAACCCCAAGAGAGTCGATGAGAATGGATCCCGCGACCTCACATGCTGGGAGGCCTAACTACGAGTACTCGACCGATTGAGCTAACTCTTGGGGCTGGACAACACGATAGTTATACCAAACATATAAAATATAAATATTAAATAATAATAATAATAATAATAATAATAACAACAACAACAATAATAATAAAATCCATGGGATGTAGCCCTTGTGAACGGTCATCAAAGGTTCCCTTTAGGATTGTATATATATAGGCCCTCCCATTGCATTATAATCGTATAATTATTTTTATTATAAAATTATTGTCCTCTAGATTACTAATACCTAGCCTATTTATGGTGGCTATTTACTATATAAAAATGAACAATTCATTTTATTTAGTATCATAGCTTCGTGCTAATCTAACTTTTAGCCACCCACAAAACATAGGTTCTTTAATCTAGGCATTTAACCACAATTTTTTTTTTTTTTTATACCTAAAGTACCACATTGAAGGAGACCCCATGGCCATACTTAAAAAATTCCCAATGAAAGACTACCCTACTAAAATTCAAGGAGCATATTTCAAATTCAAGAACGTAATAAAAATAAAAGGACAACTATACTCATAAAGAACAAGAGTCATTGCCATTACAATTAGTTACTAAATTAGACGATCAAATCCTACCTATTATCACAAGGGAAACCATTTTCTGACATAACTGCCATTTTCAATAGCCTTGCGTGAATCATTCCTTTTGGTACATTACATGAGAAAAATAAACACCGGGAAAAAATAATTGCAGCCACATCTAGCTGCCACTTTGAAAAATAAATGCGGTTATATAATCAAGCACTTTTACGATAGTGGGATTAAAGGTGTGGTGATGGCTAGGGTCTGGGAGCTTGAACCCTACAACGCTTGGGAAGAACCATGTCGGCTCCTCCTCCTAGTATCTGCATCAGTGAATTATCCTTACATGTAGTACTCCTATCGCTATGGTTTTCGCAGTCTTGGGTTTGCGGTCCTTGTTTATTTCACTGTGTTTTTCTATTTTATTATGTTTTCTACTGGTGTCATGCCTTATTTCTCAGCATGGAGTCCACCCCCTTCGTAGGGGGCTTAGTACCAACGATGCTTTATTAAAAAAAGTGGGAATCGAGTCACCTCGTGACACTACTAGCGTCACTCCGTGTCCTTTCTGGGTTTGTAGGGCCCTGGTTGGTTTTTGTTACTGCTTATGATTATTTTTTTTGGAGAACCTGTTGACTTTTGAAGACTAATGATGGTGGTTCACCTTTGACATTCACCCGATTTGACTCAGGGACTTCCTTATTTATTTTTTTGTGATTTCTTTAGGGTTAAGGTTTTTTGGAATCAGTCCTTCTCTGGGTTTCTCAGCTTTGCTTGCATTTTTTTGTTTGACCTTGCTCTGTAAATTATTTTCTGACTATCCCCGCTCTTTCAGAGTGCCTGCTAGTGATTGGAGTCTTTATCTCTTTATTTTCCTGTGCCACCGTCATCTTGGGGCTATTTCTCTGTTAGGGTTTAGGGTTTCAAAACTCTGTCTGGTTTTTTGGCCCCTGGTTTTGAACCTTGGTATTCTGTCGGCCTGATACTGTTTGTCTAGTGCTGGTTTTTATCACTGTTTTGTCATTGCTATCGTGCTACCACAGAATTTTGTGCCACCTTTTCTTGATGGATTCTCGCCCCTCTCTGCATGGGAATAAGTCCCATGCACGTGCACGTAGGCACGCCAAAGCTTACAAAGTCCATGAGGAAAAAATTAGTTATGTTCTGGGAAAAGACGTTTACATGGACAGAGTTGAAACGCTTTGCTCCAGAGATCTGATAGGGAGGTTAGAATAATGTACCTTGAACAAGAAAGAATGGACTGATTGGGTGACTCAGTTTTGGAAACCTCTCCTCAACTATTTTCCTACGATAAGTCTTCTGGCGAACTGATGTCTTGTTTTTGTCTTTCTTGAGGACAAGGACGCAACCCTAATCCTCGGATCTCTTTGGACAGTTCATCACAGGTCCCTGGTACTTAACAGATGGCACTCAGCCTCAGATCCCCTACGGGAGCATGTTGTCAAGTGCCACCTCTAGGTTTTACTCCCTGCGCTCCCTTTCCCCTTATGGAACAGGAACTTTCTTGTTGGTGTGGTAAATGTTCTTGGTCGTTTCATTGTTGTGGAAAACAAATTTCTTCATTGTTTTGATAAGAGATTTGCTAAAGTTCTTGTGGAACTGGATGTCTCTTGTGGCCTCCTTGTAGAGATTGATCTTGACTATGGGTTATTTAAGTATACTCAATCACTTGATTATCTCAAGATCCCCTTTCAATATCACTTTTGTCACGAAGTGGGACATTTGTGGTGGACATGCCCATCCCTGCTGCATGGTTCCTCTCGGTCTATCAATCCGGAAGTGGTGGTGCCTCCATGAGAAAACTCTCCCAGTGATCTCAGGCTAGTTTCGTGGCTTGCTGGTATGTACAACTCCTCCACTCCCACTCCATATGAAGATTTAACTAAAGGAGAGCTCTTGTATATCCAGGATGTGGAATTTTGCAAGTCTACTGCAAAATTTGTTGTGGCACCTTTGGAGTCCTATGGACAACCTGGCCCTTCTGAACCTGGATCGCTCCCTTCTGTTACCTATGAACTGGATGTGCCTATTGATCCTCTGTCAGCCCAGGTTGACCCCATTCTCTTTTCAGAGGAGGACTTTCCCCCCTACTCCCTTCTGACATCTCCTGCACTCCTCCCCGTACTTCCAGTCCATCTTCTGATAGCCCAAGGAACTCACCTTCCTTCTCCGACCCCTCTCTTTTAAAAACCCTTTTGATCTTCTCCGATAAAACCCCCTTATCCCCTTCGACCAAGCCTTTGGAATCGATTAGGTGTGAAAATGTCACCATTAGAAGAACAAGGAAAAATAAGTTTTCCCCTACTTCAGAGACAATTTCCTTGCCTAGCCCATGCACACCCAGTCCTGTAAAGCTTAAAGAAGAAGCTAGACACTTGTCTTTCTCTTCCCTTAGTTCTTCCATTCCCCGGGTGCTTAGAGCAACATCACCCGAGGATGGGGCTGACTTATGAAGATCCTTTCTCCAAACCTTTGGGGCTACAGAGGGCTGGCCAAACAAAAATCTCTCTGTCACCTTTTTACCGATATTGCACCTGACATGATCCTTCTTCAGGAAATGATGTGTGGTAGCTTCCCAACCCTTCATGCTTTCTCCAAACTCCTATCGGGTTGGAATCCTTTGTCTGCTAGATGCAAAGATTTTGTTACTTATGTCGGGCTATTGGTCAAATATTGTTTCAGGGGTTCCTCAAGAAAAATCTCCATTCTTAACTGCTACGGCCCCTATTCTCACAGGGAGAACTTTTGGAATAGAGAAAATAGTGGTGGTATTTTTGACCTCCCTAATCTAATTGTGGATGGTGACCTTAAATTTACACTTACTGATGTGGAAATCTAGGGTTCAAATGCTCGTTTAGATCCCCTTGCTCCTTTTTTCTCTCAGTTTCTTGATCGTCATAATCTTGTGGATCTAGTCCCCTTATTCCCAAGGCCCACCTAGAGAAATGGCAGGGCTGATCAAGATGGAATCAACAAACGATTGGACAGATTCTTAGCTCATGATTCTCTTCTTCCCCACTTACAGAAACATCGCACTTGGGATCTCCCCTCTGTCATCTCTGATCATTATCCTATCTGTCTTGAGTGGAACCCTCTTCACCTTTTTCACTCATATCCCTTTAAATTCAACCGAGCCTGGCTTCTAGAGGAGTCTCTCACCAGGGTTTCCATGACTAGCTGGGATGAGAATATTCCACTAGAGGATATGGATGACATGTCCATGCTAGTTTTCAAGCTCAAAATACTTAAGGGGAAGGTAAAATCTTGGGAGAAATCACAGAAAAATCTTCGGTCCAAGATCTTGCAAGCTGTTGATAAGGAAATTCTTGTTTTATTGGAGGATTCCCCTTGGGTATCCTCTCCAAAGCTGACCTATCCCTTCTCTCAGCTCTCAAAAGTAAAAAAGAAAAGCTTCTGTTACATGAGGCCCTCACCTAGAAACTTAAAAGAAGAATTGAATGGATGGAATTGGGGGATGCCAATACCAAATTCTTCCATAGTTTTGTGTCTGCTAGGATGAAATTCAATGCCATTTGGGCCTTACATGATGATGAGGGCAATCTGCTTGAGGAGGAAGTTCAAATTAAATCTATAGGCATCCAACATTTTTCTGCTATGTTCAAAGATGTTGATTGTACTAATATTGGAGACCAACTGAAGATCATCAAACTGTTTCCCTCTTTCATTTCTAAAGAGGAGGGTCACATCTTCACTTCAGAAGTTACCATTGCAGAAGTTGAAAGTACTCTCAAAAGTTTTAAAAAGGACAAAAGTGTTGGTCCTGATGGATGGATAGTTGAATTTTTTCTTTGGTTCTTCGACTTGTTGGGAAAGGATCTACTTGATGCTATGGAGCTCTCCAGGAGGGAGGGCAGGGTCCATTATCCCCTTAATTCTACTTTTATCACACTTATTCCCAAGGTCGAGAATCCCTCCAGTTTTGCTGACTTTAGACCCATTTCCCTCTACAACCTGGTTTACAAACTCATTGCTAAAATTGCAGCTACTTGTCTGAAGCCTTTCCTAGATAGCTCTCTCTCTTGTGAACAGTTTGGGTTCCTCAAATCTTGAAGTATTCTTGAACTAGTGGGAATCACACAGGAGGTTCTCCATACCATAAAATCAAATAAACTTGAAGCTCTCGTCCTCAAACTTGATCTTATTAAAGCCTTCGATAGAGTAAACTTGACTTTTGTGAGACTTATCCTCCTGCAGATTGGTGTCCCCCTCCTGGGTGTTAACTGGATTATGGGCTACTTAGCCTCCACAAACTTTGTTGTCCTTATCAATGGAACTCCTACCAGCTTCTTCTCTACCTCTAGAGGAATTCGGCAGGGATGTCCCCTATCTCCTCTACTTTTCCTCATGGTGATTGAGGGAATCAGCCTCATTATCAAGGACTCTGACATTCTGGGGTGAATCAAAGGTTCAAGGATAAATACTCATCTTGGAGTCACCCAATTTCTCTTTGTGGATGATGTTATTCTTTTTGGTATCGGGTATTTATGTGAATGGTAGGCTTATTATGACTTGTTGAAACTCTTTTGTCGAGCCTCTGGTATGTGTATCAGTCTGGAAAAATCATCTTTCCCTTTTAATGAGATGGATGTGTTGATTTTGGATAGCATATCTGCTCTATTACCTTACAAAATGCAACACATTGACGAAGGATTCAAGTATATGGGCTATTTTCTACAGCCTACAAACTATGGAACTAAGGACTGGAGATGGCTAGTCAAAAGGTTTCAGAAAAAAATCAGTGTTTGGTCTTACAGACTTCTGACCCCGGGAGGTAGACTCAATCTTATCAAGGCTGTACTTACAGGCTTGCATGTTTATTGGTTTTCTCTTGCAAAATTTCCAAAAGGTTATTCTAAACCGTTTAAGGCAATGCATCTTCTCTTTCCTGTGGGGCAGTTGTGAGGGACGATCCAAAATGCATTTGGTTGATTGGCAGACCTTATCATTTCCTGTGGAATATGGTAGTTGGGACATTAAAAACCTTGAGTGGTTTGGAACCTCTCTCAAGCTTAAAAGTTTTTGGTCTGTCATCAACAACACTAGTTTATGGAGCTAGATTATCAAAACCAAATATCTTAAAAAGCTGACTTTGGAGGAGTGGCTATGTAAGCACTGTTACATTGTTTGGGGGACCTCTTACTTTTGGAATGGCTTTGTTTGTTCCCTCTCCTATATTAGCAAAGAACTCGGTTGGAAAGTGGGCAATGGTGTCCATATCAATATGGGTGTGGACCCAATTGTGGGACTCAACTCGTCCTTCCTGCTCTATGAATACCTCAAACTATTCCTCGAAGATGTCAGTCTTCACACCTTGAGAGATGCATTTTTTGAGAACCAAGCAGATTTGAGACTCTCTTGTTGGCTATCCTTAGAGGCTTTGAATTTGGGTAGAAGGTGGACGAATGAATGGGATGACTATATCAATGGTCTCTCTCATGGTGGTATCACCTTAATGACTCCTTTGACTCCTTGCGGTGGATGCATAACCGAAATACTGGTGATGCTTCAACAGCTTTGTCTTACGATATGATTGTTTCTGCTCACGTCACTCTCTCCAGAAAAAAAATCTGCTGAAAATTTGGAATCTAGACATCCCATTAAAAATTAAATGTTTCATGTGGCTCCTTCTGAAGAATCATATCAACACTTGGGACACTCTTTGTAAGAAAGGCTGGTCAGGACCAAGCCGTTGTTGTCTTTGTTTGAATGCAGAGAAAACCACCAGTTATATTTTTTTAACTTGCTCCTTTGTGAAAAGTTTGCTTCATTAGCTCAAGTGCTCACATAATCTAGAGATCTTATGGTCTTACTCTTCGATCCTGGAAATTATTGAGGCTTGGTACAGGAACCCTTCAACCTCCTCACACCTGCCTCTTTTTCTTCTGTGGAATATATGGTTATCCCAAAATTGTACTCTCTTCGAAGATAGAAGGGTGGGAACTGTCCCAACCTACCTCAGGATTTCAGATCTTCTATCTCTGTTTCCATTCACCAAGAAAAAAATCAAATGTGAGATTGGCTGGGTCGCCGCTTGTCCTCCATTACCCTCATGGATTTTTTGATGGTGCATCACATAACTCTATTGGTGGTGTTGGTATTGTCTTGGATATCAGTAATAAACACTCTTTGTTCTTAAAATTCGGCTGTGGCACAAGTACAAACACTAGAGCAGAGCTGCTTGCACTTTGGACTCTTTTTTTTTGCTGTAGATATTGGCATTCCTTCTCTTTTCATCTATGGGGAGTCCTATGTTATTATAAATTGGGCAAATGACAATGCCACCCTATCTGTTTTGGATTTAGATGGATGGTGTGAAAAGATTAAGTCCCTCAAATACTCCTTTCTTTCTTTGGAGTTTCAACATGTCTACTGGGAACACAACCAGATAGTTGACCGTCTATCCAAAGAAGCACTCATTTTAGCCATTGGAAAATTGTCCTACTCTGAGTTTTTCGATGGACATATGACTGGGGGAGGTGAGACTCAGATTTTCTGAGAGTCTTATGCATGTTTCTTTTTTATTGTGTCTTATGGACACTTGGCCTTTTGGCACTGATGATTTTATGACTTCAATCTCCATGGATAAAGTGCAGTATATTATGTTTAGTCGACTCCTCGAGCACTGCTGAGGCTCCCCAATCTGCTTGATGTTTGTGCTCATGATAGTCTGCTTGTCACTCTTCTTAGTGAAAGTGGATTTAAGGGCTTTCACACTCCGTTTTGCTCTAATATCTTTTTGCATGTTTTGTATCCTAGTTTGTTGATACTGAAGGATCTGATGGTCCTCTATGCTGATGTAAACTTACCCTTTGATTCATTTTTGAATATTAAGGCTAAGTATTTTTTTGTTTTGAAAAAAAATCAATTTCATAAATAAGATTATAGACGCAGGAACTGGTGGGACAAACAAGTTTGGGGCAACCATATTAGGAGCTACCAATTTAATCGTGATGGTTTACTTAAGCTATGTTGTATGCATTTACATAGTGAAATTATCTTCCAAAGTTACTAAGGTGGGAGTTATAAAAAGTGAATATATGAAATTAAGTGGACTATAAACATTTCACGGTGAAGGTATTTTATAAAATAGTGAAAAAGTGCATATTAATATATAAGTAGTAAAAGGAATCTAAGTTAAGGAAGAAAAAATTTAAATTACTCTTACATAAAAAAAGAGGTGGGACTTATAAAAAGTGAATATATGATATTAAGTGGACTATAAACATTTCAAGATGAAGGCATTTTATAAAATAGTGAAAAAGTGCATATTAATATATAAGTAGTAAAAGGAATCTAAGTTAAGGAAGAAAAAAATTAAATTATTATTACATAAAAAAAAAGGCATTAAAATGGACGAATTGGATTCTAGTTGTGAGAAAAAAAAGACTTTTTTAATTTTTGTTTATGAAAATGCCCTCTTCAGATAAAATTTTTTTAGGGCACAATTTAATGAATTAATCTGATTATCTTATTTGTCCCTGTCCCATGCATGCATCTGTCAGCACATAGCCATCATAGACTACACATACATATAATAAAAGCCATTCATTACCTGCACGAGCCCCTCACTAAATCCATTCACTGATGCACCCACCTAGCCCCCCCCCCGTGTCATTCACTGCACAAAGTTGTTCACCATTCATTCACTCATGTTGAATTTTATTGATGTTGATATTACTAATCAATTACAAATTGTAGAATCAATTATATAGATAACTAATTGGAATGAAGATCAAATAAATATTTTTCCTTTAAGAATTGACAATTACACTTTTGTATCGCAATTCCTCATTAGAACTATACATGATGAAGATGTTCACATAATTCTAGCTTTTAATTGATTAGAAACCCTGGGAACATTCACTTTCAATCCAAGAAAGAAACTCATTACCTTCTTCTATTAGAAGAGGAGAATAACATTACAAGTGAAAAAGTGAAAAAGTGCATATTAATATAAGTAGTAAAATGAATCTAAGTTAAGGAAGAAAAAAATTAAATTATTATTACATAAAAAGAAAAGGCATTAAAATGGATGAAATGGATTCTAGTTGTGAGAAAAAAAAGACCTTTTTAATGTTTGTTTATGAAAATGCCCTCTTCAGATAAAATTTTTTTAGGGCACAATTTAATGAATTAATCTGATTATCTTATTTGTCCCTGTCCCATGCATGCATCTGTCAGCGCATAGCCATCATAGACTGCACATACATATAATAAAAGCCATTCATTACCTGCATGAGCCGCTCACTAAAGCCATTCATTGATGCACCCACCTAGCCCCCCCCCCGTGTCATTCACTGCACAAAGTTGTTCACCATTCACTCACTCATGTTGAATTTTATTGATGTTGATATTACAAATCAATTACAAATTGTAGAATCAATTATATAGATAACTAATTGGAATGAAGATTAAATAAATAATTTACCTTTAAGAATTGACAATTACACTTTTGTATCTCAATTCCTCGTTAGAACTATACATGATGAAGATGTTCACATAATTCTAGCTTTAATTTGATTAGAAACCCTGGGAACATTCACTTTCAATCCAAGAAAGAAACTCATTACCTTCTTCTATTAGAAGAGGAGAATAACATTACAAGACTTCATAGTGGAATCTTGTACAAGAATTCCGTCATCGCAAAATATAGACGAGGAATCACCATATCAAAACTATGAAGATTTAGAAAAGGAAGTAAGGCATTTGAACAAACTCCTTATTGAAAAAGATAAAGAAATTGTGCAAATCCAAAATAAATTGGAATGCAAGTTCTACCAATTTCAACCACAAATTAAAGAACCGCAACAATAGAATAATTATGACATTAAAAAATTCCCACAAGCTAGAGATTGCAAATGCCAATAAAATAATATTGAAAAATAATGATGAGATACTTCGCTTGAGAAATCATGATAAAATTCTACTCACAGAAATCAATACATTAAAGAATAAGATGAAAAACGTTTGAAAGTTGGATCAAGCTAATGAAGATATCGATAATAAATTATTAGAAAAGGATGAAGAGATTTATCACCTTAAAAATTATTATCAAGATTTGATGGGACAAATTAAGAAGTTAAATTATGGTGAAAAGCAACAACAAGAAATATTAAACAACCTCACCAGTCTAAGATAGATGCAGTTGAAATAATGAAATTTTATGCTAAAAAATCCAAAGTTTGAAGGAAGGAACAAATACAAATACAAATAAAATTGAAGTATTTTTAGTTAATAAATTACTAGAAGCAACGTCAAAGTTCCCAAAAACAAGACAAAAGAAAAAAAGACTCCTTATCAACATCCTAAACACAAAATTCGATACTTCAATCAATCAATGTATCATCTTCATTCTTAACAAAAACAAAGGTCATAGTATGAAATTTGTTGACTTAATGCATCTGCTACCTTATTCATCGCCCCCTTGATGTACGAGATGCTGAAATCATATTCACTCAACATTTATGACCACCTCCTTTTCTTGGCATTGAGGTTGCTCTGAGTAAAAATATACTGCAACCCGTGGTTATCTATCTTCAACTCAAATGTTCTACTAACCAAATAATGTATTAAATGTTTCAAAGCATAGACTGCTTCTGCAAGTTCCAGGTCATGCGTCACATAGTTCTCCTCATGTGGTCTAAGTTTCCTAGAATCATAAGCAATTGACCTACTTTCATGTAGTAATACTCCTCCAAGACCCTCTTTAGATGCATCAGTGCAGACCCAAAAGTCCTACTCCATGTACGGTGCCTTCAAAATTGGAGATGTGGTTAGCAACTACTTAAATTTTGTAAACGCTTCCTCACAATGTTTCGACCAATCAAAATTCATATTCTTCTTTTATAGTTTAGTGATGGATCCTGCAATATTCTAAAATACTTCTACAAATATCTGCTAATACCCTACTAGTCCCATGAAGCTTCTCACTTGGTGAACATTTGTCACTGTCAACCATTCCAATATCTCCTTGACCTTGGATGGATAGAAGCCTATGCCATTTCTTGATATTACATTCCCTAGATAATGAATCTATGTATGGAAGACTGAACACTTGGAAAACTTTGCATACAATTTATGCTCTTGTAAACATCTCAGAACCATCTTCAAGTGCTCTTCGTGTTCCTCCGCATTCTTTGAATAAATCAAAATGTGGTCCAAGAACACTTGCATGAATTTTTCCAAATGATTTCTAAATACGCCATCCATGAGGTTCATAAAGACACCTGGTGCATTTGATAATCCAAATGGTACACCAAAAAATCGAACCAACCATACCTCGTTTTAAATGTTGTCTTGGGAATGCCCTCTTCTCTATCCTCAACTGATGGTATCCATATCTCAAATCTATTTTTGAAAATATCGTCGCCCCTTTTATTTGATTGGGCAGATCATCTATCCTAGGAAAACGATACTGATTCCTGATAGTAACCTTGTTTAATTGATGATAGTCAATACAAAGTCTCCATGTCCTGTCCTTATTTTTAACAAATATCATGGGTGCTCCTGACGATGATCTACTAGGCCTGATGAATACCATATCCAATAACTGTTGAAGTTGTATTTTCAACTCACACAACTCAAGTGCAGTTACACGGTAAGGATTTCCATCTATTGGTTCAGTTCCTGGCTTGAGCTCAATGGAAAACTCTACTTCCCGTCTTGGTTGTAGTCTAGGAAGTTCCTATGGGAACATGTCGGTGAACTGCGACAATATTGGATGTCGACTTACATCCATTATATCATATTTCTCATTCATAGCCATTATTGCATATACCCGACATCCCTTACGCATGATTTTCTTTAATTGCAATGTAGAGATGAATCTTAGAGATACTCCTCTCTTGGTACCTTCTAGTACTTGCTATTCCAGGAGTCATCTTCAAACAACAATTTATTCTATTTGTAGTTTAAAACTATTGAATGGGCCTCTAGCCAATCCATTCCTACTATGATGTCATAGGATACTACTAAGGTGGTATACAAGGAAACCTTGGTGACACAAAACCCTAGTTCTAATTCACATTCTAGGACTAATCACCCAACTCCTTGAGTTATTCTGGATGCCAATTCGATTGCATCGAAATGTCATTGCTCAATTTCCATCAATTTAGTTCTACTCAGTTCTCTAAGTGAAATAAAAGTACCAGTAGCTCAAGAATCAATTAATATAGAAAAACTCATACCATTTATCATACCTATAATTTCAAGCACTGTGGCCTGATGTTCTACTTGTTGATTGTTCACCACTGCATGAATCCGATGAGCTTGACCCATGCTGCCCACTGTAGCTGGGTGTTGTCCTTGGTTCCCCCCCTTTGTCTTTATGGGAAATTATAATGTTCCCCAGGGCTATAAAGGGGTCTGAGGGACATATCATTATCTCCCTAAGGATAATTAGATAATTTTAGCACAACAGATTAGTTAAACAAATATTAAATTTCATTTTTTCAGAATTTAATCATGACAAAGTTCCTTTAATTACCAATAAATTAAAATAAATTCAATAACTATTACAACATATGATACAAGGGCTAGGAAGGATTACTGACACCTTCTAGCAACATCACATATCCATTCCAACCCAATCCATACATAAATTCCACCTCTAAAGGTCATTTATTCTTAATCATGATTAACTAGTAATTGTTGTTCTGATTACGATACTTAACAACACTTAGTGCAAAATTGACTGTACTTAATATAATTTCATTCGTTTATAACTTAACCATTATTTACCAAGTTCAATCTTTAATAAAAACATGATAACATGTAAATCAGGCGTAATTACCATTTTCTAATTACTGAAACATAGTAATTATGAAAATGATTCCACAAGAACTAGTTAACTAGTTGTTCAATACTAATAACTAGTCTTGCACAAATTCAACATGCAAACATGCCAATGAACTAAAAAGTGAACTTACAGAAATTATAAACATATTTAAGTATGCACATACAAAAAAATAAAATACTTTTGTAGATATGATCCAAGTAGATAAACAAAGAATATTTCAAGTTCAATCAGTACAACTAGGTAATAAACATTGCTAGGAATTAAGTCAAACCAATCGTATCGAGTTCCTAGGAACACAGAGGTGAAGGTACATATATGGAAAATAGAATTATACAACACAATTGAAGTACTAAGAACAAATCATATGTATAATCACATTTTACCAAAAACATAGATTCGAATCCAAAAACTAGTTACCAATTTCACCGTAATGTACCTAGTTTCCAATTTAGCTTTCCAAATGAAAAATAAAGAGAAATATATGAATATGGTAGCTCATGGAGAGCATATCATGGGTCACTTACATTCATACGGCTGTATCTTTCCAACCATATACATTCCATTAAACAACTCACAAAACTAGTTAATTATACTCATTCGAATTGACTAGTAATTCTAGGAATCACTAGAATAATTAAACCCACAGCTTATAGAATCATTCAAATCCAATTCAAAATATAAATAACGTGTTTTATTAATCATAATAGAGGTATATATCATTCAATTTTTTTTTCAAACACTTCATATGCAAAGTCACAAATCTACTCAATACAATTCCATGGAAGGAGATAGAAATTGGAAATTGATCTAGAATTTTGGTAGACATTTAAAGATTATTTATCATACATAATTATAAATTAACAATCAAATATTTTTACAAACACTTCCTGTGCCAATTCTCCAAATTATGCCAAACAGTTCGATCGAAGAACTAGTTTCTTAATAAAAAGTAGAAGCATCAAAGAGAAGTGTCTTAAACCATTTAGAGGGTCATGTGCCATCAAAATACACATTATATAATGAAAATGGGAAGAAATATAAGTTTTGTAGCAGAGGTACCAAATAATTATTTCCTCAAAAAATTTGTGCACAAAATCCCAAAAACTAGTTTCCAATTCCTTCATAATTATTCTTGCATAAATAGATTGAATTTTTTGATAAATTAATTCATTAAATAACTCATACATTTCATCAAACGTTTAATGTGCATCCATAAATAAATAATATCAGATCCAATTAAATTAAATAAACATGAGATAAATCACTTATCTTATCAATGCTCAACCGACATCATCCAGAACACGTTCCACCTATCCTTTGTACTTCCAAGCCATATCTCACTTCGACAAGCCACCCCTGAGCTGAGGCCACAGATACACAACATAGGTGCACTCAAGAATAGCTCCAGTATCAGTTTGAGAAGCCAAAACTCTATTCCTCACCAGATACTTTCTGTTCCATTGCACTACCAGATGCAATGGTAATCTAGACCTCCTAGGCCATTGGGATATCACCATTCACCATTAATATTTATGTGCATGTCTAGGACAGAGCCAAGTAGTAGCAAAAAAAGAAACTAAAGTAGAGTTTTTTCAGGCTTACCAGAAACATCATACAAGATCACAGTGCTTCAAGCACAAAATTAATTCACATATCAGAGCATTCATGGTTTCTCAATCTCACAACCTTACCAAGCTCTCACCATCAAAGGTATGAAAAACCATAATCAACAAACATCTAAAAGAACCATAAAAAACAACCTCGAACCAAGGAGATCAAACATGGATTCATAGACCAAAGAAGGTAATTCTAACTCAATGGGGTCAAACAAAATCAAGGTAAGCCAAATTGAGTCATTAATCCAAGGGCGTTAATTCAGCCACAAGAGGTTAAATCTAATCCAAACCAAGTGATTCAAATTTCAAGGAGAGTTACTCCAACCCACTCCACCCAACTCAGATTCATGTGTGGACACACCATCGATGAAGAGGAATCAAAATTAGGGTGGTGAGGTGTCACACAAGCCAAGGCATATTCCTAAAATAGAAAATGGGGGGGGGGGGGGGGGGGNACTTGTGCAAATGGGAGTTACAAAACCAAGTGTAACCTCAATAAAGGAGTTGAAAACAACCAAAGGGGATAAATCAACAAGTGGCACCCACCTAAACACCAAGGAGGTCCACTAAATAATGAATTGGGCTCTTTAATACCAACATAGGCTAAAATAATCAAAAGTTGGGTCTGTTATACAATTTCTGGGTGATCATCAACTAATAAAGCCACCAAGATATAAGATATAGATATGGACCAATATCAACCAAAAAAGTTCTAAAGTGCTAAGAATGTTCGCATTCCCCGTCACATTCTGGATCTAGGCCTCCCATACTCTTTTAGTAGTCCCCGATGTCCTAGTTGTTTCTAGTAATTAATTATTTACAAAATAATAATAATGTCTCTAGGTCCTTAAAGACCCTTTTTCCGACACCCTCTGCCACAATAATAAACAATTAGAAATTACATAAGTCTGGGGCTTGATACCCAGGGTATTACAAGAATTCCTTTGTTGATGGGTCCTCCACATGTCCAAAATGCTCCTCCCAGTTGGGGTCCCTGCTGAAACTGCTGAGTAGGACCACCATTGTGTTGTTTTCGTTGTTCCACTAGCCTATTTCCCCAATGTTGGTTCTGCGGAGCTTGCTCCTGAAATGGATCCCTCAGCCCACCAGTTCCATGTATTTGATTTCCCATCCTAGGGTTTGGGTAAGGGCCTCTCCGCCCCATGCCCAACCTCGAATTACTCATAGGTTGTATTACAGGCCTTTGGCCATTCTTCCCATAGGTCTAGGTTGTTGCTGAGGACAACCTCTGCTAACTTCTTCCTCTGCTATTATTGCATATTGTACGGTCTCATGCAGTGAGCACGACATCAAAATGTGCACTTTAATATGAATGTTGTAGTTAAGGCCATAGATAAATTTATTCACTCTTAGTTTCTCGGTATTTAGATGTGGCGCATACCGCAGAAGTTCCATGAATCTTGCCTCGTATTTTGGTACTGACCAGAGTCCCTGCTTCAATGCATTGAACTTGTTTAGTTGTATTTTCAAAAAATATTATGACATGTACTATTTGTGGAAATGTTCCTCAAAGAGATCCCATGAGACTTCAACAAGCTCTACACCTAGCTGCATCATAACCATCTTCCACCATAGTAGGGCATTCCCCTTAAGTTGTAGAATTTCCATATGTACCTTCATGTTTGAGAAGTAGGTGTGCAAGGCAAAACACATGATGATGTTTTTGAACCATGCCTCTACAGTTGTGCCATCCAAAGCACCATGGAATTCCTTGAATCAAACTTTTTCCAATTATCTTTGTGTCGACTCCAGTGGAGGTATTAGGGCTGCGACTATCAGATACAATGTTCTCTGGATAACTTGTTTTAACTTGGTAACTAGTGCATCCATCATTCTTTGGAATGAGCACATCATCTCCATTACTTCACCTATAGGTATGTTGGGTTCCTCATTTTCTTGAGATTGTACTAGAGGTGGTGAAGGGGTGTGTGCACTGCGTGTCCTTGCTTTGCGGGTTCTACCTCCGCTTCCTCTTCTCCCTCCTCGGATTCCTAAATCCATCTTGTTAATATTTAGAGATATCCAATTATCAATAAATGAACGAGTATAAATGTTGCACACCTCACCAAATCATAATTATTGCAATGTACAAAGCATGTTGAGCATATGTAATCGTTCCTTTTCTCAACCTTGATCATATTATAATTTCATTTTATAATAGAATAATGCAAATTCAATATTTATCATGATTCCAATCATTATATAACATCACATTGCCTTTACCTAAATAACATAAATCACATAAAACATTAATCTAACATCAATTATTATATTATATAATGACATAGTTCACCATAATAATAATCCTTAACTCTTAGCTTGTTCAATTTTTTGCAGGTCAACATCATACATTTAAATAACTTAACCGTATTTTCCTTTGCCATTTATTTGTTCACATGGAACGTCCAGACCAATTATTGGGGTATGCAAAAGCTAATAACAAATGTAAATTTAAGTAGTTTATATTCTTACCCTTTCTTTTATTTATTTTGGATTAGTTGAATATATCCTAAACCTTATTAACCTATCATGCACATTGAATTACAGCCTGGCTAGCGAGCTTTACCTTAAGTTACCAACATAACCATGCATAAGTCATAAATGGAAAAACACTCAATAACATCGGTTTCTGGAATGTTCCACGCAATCAGATATAAATACGACACATCTAGAGTTGTGCACCAGAAGAGAAGACTCAGTTATCTTGGAAGAAAAGGCACACACACAACCACGCTAGCATAGGAGACTCAATAAAGGAGTAGATAAGACACACACAACCACACTAGCAGTAGTAGGAAAGACACACAGTCACACTTCAGAGATGATTCAGTCACGTGCATGGTTGGTTAAATGTTTGGGCAAGGGGTGAGACTGATTCCATTATCAACAAGATTTCAATTGTTCCCTTGATAGGTCTCCACATGTTCTGTAGTGTCATGCATTAACCCCACCGATTAAGGTAACTGATTGTTATTCACAAATCATTGTTTTCACTGGTTTCGTTTCCAGGTAAGGGCGGTTGTGGTGGGTTTAAATAAATAGGACTTTAAGCTATTGAGTGAATGCTTTAGGGTTTACCATAGTTTTAAAAGGTTTAAAGTAGTCTTTAAGCTATTGAGCGAATGATTTAGGGTTGACCATAGTTTTAAAAGGTTTAAAGTAGTCGAAATATCAAGTCTAGTCTCGTCATTAATGGAATAATGTGCTATAATCTCGATGGGTGAATAGTAAAAATACAGTTGAACCCTGACTACATTTTTATTAGTTGAGGAAGAGGGTATTAGTCGATACAAATACTATCACCATTGCGCTCTTCTTATAGTTCGTGTACCCATTTAATTTCATTTATTGGTTCAATTACAAAGCTACACAATGTTTATTTCTCCTATAACATTTTTAATCCTTGGATGTAGGCCATAACATATAGATCGTTGCTATCACTTATATATATATATATATATATATATATATATTTCATTGTGCACAGTCGACTTGTTTCCATAGTTTCCAGGGGATTACAGATATAGCAAAACTGGTTGCGACGACAGGTTTAAGAGCAACAAATCAAAATTATACATAATAGCATAATCACATTTAATAAAATCTACATAACACCATTCCTATTGTGGCTAACCTTTAAAATAATGTGTTAGGTTTGAAATTTCTTATACACACTAATTTCGAATAACTCCATTAAAACAAATCTATTTTCGGCATAAACATAATTTAATAACATCAGTCAACCACAACAACATAAAATCCCTTCAATCTGAAGTACAAAGTAATAATTCGATAGCACCAAAATTTACAATAAGATTGACTTGTTAAAATGCCAAGATTTATTATTATTGTCAAGGCTTGCCTTTTCTCTCGAAACGTTCACCGCAAGCTCATGTGGATTCACCCAGATCTGCTATTGGTGCAGGGACCAGTCTTATTTGTTGAGACCTTCTCTGCACGCTCTAGGATGGATTGTCAATCACAGTGAACCCACCGGTTTCCTCCCTTCCATTCTCTGATGGGTACTCTTCTTCCCTAGAGACCCTTCATCTTGATGGGGTTGACAATACGTGGCTAATAACAGAAATACAATGTCAGGATGCTGCTAGGGGGTTACCAACCCCACTCACATTGTATTGAACCACAGTCGCCTGAGAGCAACAAATAGATTTGTGCTCAAAACTATGGCACGACAAAAGAAAAAGATCCCTAGTTCTTCCTTTTGTTTAGTTTTTATTCACCTCTCTCTTTATAACAATGCATCCCATGCATCACTTCACTTAACTCTTTCTTTACTTAATTATTTATTTGTTTATTTATTTACCCACCCTTATTTTAGTTATCTTAGGTTATCTGTTGTTTTTCCCATTAGTTAGGATATATATATATATATATACACACACACACACACACACACACACACACTTACCTTTAGTTCCGTTTGTTCATTTATTTATTTATTTAATTATTTTATTTATTTGTTTGTTTGTTTGTTTATTTATTTATTCATTATAATTTAATTTAACATATCATAATTTACTAAATTTTTTTACGATCAATTTATTACTTCCCTGAATTAAAATAGATGTTGATTACCGTCGGTGACCATATTATCAAGGTGCTATGCTCCTTGCATGCCCTTCCAATAATTCCCATAGGGAGGGAGTTGGTTATGACGACTGAGACAATGTTACCTGAGTTCTCCTACCATGTGAAGATCCAGGTGGTTCCTGGGGACTAAGGACAAATCCATATTGCATGCCCCCAGTATAATCTTCATGAGTGATCAACTCACGACCTACCATCACAACACACACATCTGATGAGCTGGGGTTTTCCTCACTTCTCAAAGCTCATTAAGCCACTCCTTTAATAGACTTACACGTATAATTTTTCATCCCCGTCACTTGATGTGTGTCAATTGGAAATTTTAATCCCATCACCCACACATAAAACAACTTGTGCATCAAATATTATATACAAGATTTAGACTACAATATTAGACATCCAATCGACCTCAACTATCGAGGTTTCTCGACTCATACATAGTCCATGCATGCGAGAGTATCAAGCATATCACAATTTGATCATATTATAAACAAGATTGATATCACCTGCCATAGTCATCAACTTAGCTAGAGTCTTTGCATACTGATGCTTTCTTGTGTTTCATGTACCTATCTTTCTTGTTACACTTTACAGACCATCACAGTACATGCTACATAACTTTCGTCAATCGTTCATTACTATAAAACATTATACAACTATAAATCCTTGTTGATAACTTCACATGATTTTTCATTTTCAATTAAGATCATAATATGACTGCATTAATAATTGACCAAATGTCGACATCATTTTCATAATCATAATTTACTCATCATTATGTCAGATAATTCTTCTTAGGTCATATCTCATGAGTAATTAATTGCTTCAAACATGTTCTGGTCATCCGAAACTAGATTCCCTAAAAAATACGCTCATATAATTTTTTAAGATATGAAATAATAAATAGTCGGGTCATTTGTCATAGAACTCCCTCAAAGAATAGTTGTCATAATCTCAAAAGTCTAAAAGAAAACATGGTGTTACAATTTTTATTAATATTTTTTAATAACAATAAATTAAAAGTGGTTGTCTAAATAATATAAATGAATCATGTGAGTTTATTTGTTTAAATAATAAAAAAAACAAATAATTGAATTTGTTGTGATTGTGGTGCAAAATCTCATAAATTAATCATTACCATTTATTTTAATGAAGAAATTTGAATTAAATTATTTAAAAAACAATTATTTATAAATTTGTTGCATTTATAATGCAAATCATCATAATTAAATCCTATCAGTACATGTCCATGTGACAAATATGAATTTAGCAACATTATATGGTACTTGTCAACATGCCATTTCTCTAGGCTTAGGATTCCTTTAGCCTAGGGCCTATGATTCTTCTCTCAACCATCTTGAGGGCCAATCGACCTATCCCTAGTGATTAAAACCTTATAATAGTGTAAATACCCATACATAGAGGCTAAGAATGCTATTATTAAGATGTGTGGCGACCTTTGTGGTTTCTTCTTGGCATCTATGATATATTTATCTATGTATTGGGAAATATAATATGACCTAATAGTATTATATTGCTTTGATTCCAAAATTGTTCTTTTTAGTACTGTTAAGATGAATTCCTCTATTGCTGCAATTTCTATCTTTTTTTTATAGTATTAATAAGATGAATTGCTTGCATTGAGGGACATTATGATCTATTAATTTATGTGTTTAGATGGATATTTGCATTATTTTCTAACCATTGTTGAGATTTTGATGGGTAAATAGTCATCATTTTTCATTTTACACTTCAAAATACTGCCACTTCATAAAATTAATCGTTAGTAATGAAGTGTGAATTTTGATTTTCACTTGTCATTTTGAAGTGCATTTCTATTTTTACACATCATTAATATCTATATCCCAAGCTATATATATATATATATATATATGTGTGTGTGTGTGTGTGTGTGTGTGTGTGTGTGTGTNTTTTGAAGTGTGTTTCTATTTTTACACATCATTAATATCTATATCCTAATCATATATATGCATGTTATCTATTACTATTACTAATTAAGACACACACACACACACACACACACACACACACACACACACACACTGAGACACACATTTCTATTTCTAAGATGAAAATTTTGATTTTTGCCATGGCCCATGGTATTTGGTGGCCCATCTTAATGGATAATTATATTGCTTGTGAAGATTCCTATTTAAAGGTTTCCAGGATAATTCTTATTTTTCTTTATGTGTCTGCTTGGTTCAATCATTATGTTTGTTTGTTTGTTTTTTTAATTTAATTTTTATTTTTGTAAAACTTGTATTTGTGTATTATATGATGAAAGATATGAGAATTCCATGTTTCATATAGTTATTATAAATGTTGTTTGAAAAAAATCAATAGGTAAAATTAAGATTTAAACATCAAAGAAAAGACAATGTTAAAAATAAAACATCATATAAAAATTGATTGACATGCAAGGTATGATGTCAAATTTCAACCCTCGTTCTAACATTACTCGAATTTGAAATTTGTGCATTGGGAAAAACAATATGATTCAATAGTATTTTTAAAATGAATTGATTTTAATGTATTACATTTTAGATTATTAGTTAAAACTAGAATCCCTATTTATCTATGGTGATTATATCCAAATAAGATCCAAAACCTGCACAATTGATCCATTCATGCTTTCCAAATATTTCCACCCATCAATTCTAGTGATTTTGTAAGATATTTGTCACGCCCCCTCCCATAAATATGAACACATAGGAAGCATTAATGATGTAGGGGTGCTATAATCCCCCCCAAGGAAACATTATAAAATTCATTAACAACTAAATGTGCATGTACATGCATGAATACGAACAAACCGGAATTAAACCTTATCAATGCACACACCATGCAATTACCATCATGTTCATCACATGAATAATAACAAAATAATCACACACAATATTAATCTTATTTTCATGTTATGCACATGTCGGTTACTGAATAGTTCAAGATGTCCATTTCATTCAAATTGACATGAATAAATAAACATTCATGACATAGAAATTAGGCATAGTTAAAAACACAGTAAGCACTTATCTTTTAATAGAAGTTTTCAAACCAACTAGTTTTTGAAGAGAAACATTCACCCAACTGTAGGTCTCTATCCATCCTATATTATTTTAATCGATAGACACCCCCCAAGTTGGGCTATATATCCACTAAGCATGAACTACTCAGGCTCACTCACATGCATAAGGACAATTACTCACACTAAGCCAACACACAATTGGGTTTATAAAGTAAGTAGGGAGGAAGGGAAGATGATATCTAATCCATTGATCTCAACCACATATCTTCATAGATTTTTTCCTTTCCTAGGTTTATCAATCAATTCCAACCTCTAAACTGTCTCCCACTCTGATCCGCTCTTAGATTTTTTTTCCAGTTTGGCCACTTGACTATGAAACATGAAATTCAACTTTTGGGCTTCCAAATCTGGATCTTTCTATGGATTTCAGGCTAATTCAACTCTCAAATTCTCCTTGGTGTTTTTATATATGGATTTTCCATTATATTTCACTCGTGACATGAATTTATGGGAATTTTTGGCACTCAAAATGTGGCTTCTTTCCAAGTTGTGATTTCTACAAATTTCACTGTTGGGAATGCATAACAAATTGGAAATTAATCTCTCATTGTTCCACAATGGAGTGGGGAAGATGGAAAACAAATTTCCATGAGTAACAATGACTTACGATTCAATAAACCGTGCCCATACTCATCCATACGAATTTCTAGGTTACCCATGCTCCATTAATTTCATGAGCTAATTTCTCATCTACGATACAACATAAATAAATGCTAGCAAGGAAATTCAAGATGGCTTCTCAAGATGAAATTTGGAAACACAGGGTTCAATACCACAACCCTTCACCTCTCTCGAGTGGATACACATCCCCCCCTCATTTTAGTTTCCTCCATAGCAAGCTCTTGGTGTTTTTATTGCATTATAAATATTTACAAGATTTTACAATTTTCCATGTCTTACTAGCACATGTTTAACAAAAGATAAAATACTCTCCTTTAATACTCAAGCATTCACTAACAAGGCCTTGTCCTCAAGCTCCATGCTAGGAATCACACAATGCATATACACAATATTTACATGTAAAGCCAATAAATTTTAGGGGTCAAAATGGGGGTGTTACATTCCCCTCCCCCTTAGAACAACATTGTCCTTGGTGTCCTCAAAACTTGAAAAAAATGGGTACGACTCTTTCATGGCATCCTCTAACTCACATGAAGCCTCATCAGGACCAAGGTGCTTCCATTTCACGTTTACATGTTTGATGGATTGATTCTAGAGCAAGGTCATGTTCTTGTTGAGGATGCACATAGGTTTCACATGGACTCTCCATCGGGTTCCACCTGAATCACATTTTAATATATTATGTGATTAGGATCATGTACATACTTCTTCAAGAAATAGACATGGAAAAAATTATGAGCTCTCATGTTAGTAAGAAATGCAATCCTATATGGAGCTAATCCTATCCTATCAAGGACTTTGAATGGCCCATAATATCTTGGTGCCATCTTGGCACAACCTCCTGTTGGTGTAAATATTAAACAAATTATAATAGATATCCAACAATTTAATTGTCAACCCAGAGAGAGCGTAAACTTGTGAGGTACAGACAAAATATATGTAGGGGCAGAGTGTCGCTGAACTTAATCTATAACTGAAATTGAATCTAAGTTATGAAAACATGAAATTGCATTAATTAACTTGTATGGAAATAAATTTAATTGCAAAAAACATGAAATTGGATAAAATAAACTAGTATAAAGAAAATCAACATTAACTTGTGAGATCACATAAAATCTATACTATCAATTCATAAGCAGGAAATAACTGGAAATCTACATTAACAATTCATAAGAAAGGAAGTGCTGAAAATCTATATTAACATGGGAGAGTCAAAGGATGTGCATTAAGCATCATCTCCATTACATGATAATCAAAAATCTATTCTATGACTAACTCTGAACTATTCTCTACTTCCAAACCATTAGAGAGGCCTCTAACCAAAATGAGGAGAGAGCCCTCCTATTTATACATAAATTCAAGATAACTGATCATAATTACAGATCCACTATTCTCTCAACTTATCCCTCAAAATCCTCAACAAATCTACAACTCATCCCTTCAAATTCCTAACAAATCTACAACTCATCACTTTAAATTCTCAACAAATATTGGATGAGATATTCTCTCCACATCTCCATGATCTTCTCCGTGAAGTTAGCTCACATCTAGAAAATGAAATTCGAATATGGGGCTAGGTGGTCACTTTTGAGTTTGTTAAAGTCTTCAAATACACCTGTAAACATTACCAAACTCATCCAACTTTAAAGTATAATGAAAATATGTTATTTTTTTCAATAATTAACCATAAATTCACTCAAAATACTCAAAAATAAATGGTTTGGAAAATAGTAAAATAAACCGATATTTATTTATAAAAGTGGTGGATATTAATGATTTTATGGAAGGACAAGATAGGAATAAGGTGATAAATGGTATGTAAAAGATGAACAAAATGTGGTGTTTTTGCGGCTCAACATACCCCCCAACTTGACTATTTGCATGTCCTCATGCAACTATGCATTGATTTTCTTTTTAACTTTTGGTTTCGTAGCTAGGATTTACATGATGATGGTATATAACAGTAAATCATTCCATGATTTTGAAATGCATGAGTAGCAACAATTTTCCTTATGGTTGGTTCTTGTGTTTACAACCATAAGTATAACAAATGTTGGTTCTTGTGTTAACAACATTAATTTCTGTTACTTGTATTTTTGCTTCAAGATTTATGCATTAGAAATGATGAACCATCAATATATATTAGAAAGCATTTTCTTCATATTATGAATCATGCCAATATATATAGCATAGTTTGCAAAATAGAGTTTGGGAAAGACATGTTGGTAAATGGTAAATGAAATGATGAATATATAAAATGGTAATGAATACCCTCCGCCGACCCCCCCCCCCCCAACTTAAGAAGATTAGGTTTATAAAAAGGAGAAAGGGAATGTAGTGAGGGAATTTTCCAAATTCATTCATTTTCTAGCATTTAAGGAATTACATGGCTAAAGATTAGAAAATGACATACCTCCACTTACCCAAAAAAATTGATGAATTTATGCAATAGGAATGTGGCTGCTGCTGTTGAATAATGGAGTGTGAAGTGAAGGATCTGAACTACTGCTTGGTTGGATGAAGTAAAAGATGAGAGATGAAAGTAGAACTGTGGTAATCTCATATGGCTGGAAGTATGCTGTTGTAAAACTGCTGATGATGTCATGCAAAATATATAGTCTTCACTTGCTACAAAACCCGATGGTACAATTCTTACCATGCGAATAAATGTGTCGACGTCGAACATGGAAATAAGTCATTGGATCACTGACCATTAATGAATGTCGTTAACCAATGCAAGGCAATCTCACCATTGATGTCAATGAGTGCCAAGGTACCTAAGTACATCATGCAAAGTGCGAATAAATGAGTTGATGTTGAGCCACTTGCAAGATCTAATGATCAAGGGACATTGATATATTCCCATGATTGTCAGCGAGAGAACTTGCCATTAAGGCATGCAAGCCTCACGGTACTAAAAATGAACTCTAGTCTCTATCCTAGATAATGTGTTGAGGTCGATGGGGCAAGACTTGTTGAAAGGTGGGCCTTAAGGAATCCCACATCAGTCAACACGAGTTGTACATAATGAGTGGTAGGACTATATATGAAAGGTATGAGGGTCAAACAATTTTTATGGCAGGGATAACAAAGCAATGTAGTCATGGAAAGGAAGCTGAATGGTTTTATTCATAAGGAAAAAGATAAACTGAAAAATGAGGAAAATGTGTGCGACTTAGAACGGTAGACATGTGGAAAGTTATGATGTATAAGGTAGTGAAAAGTAGACTCTGACATGGATAATGGATAGGTTTGGAAGGAAAAATGGTAAGTAGTCATGAAATGGCGTAATTGGTTTCTGAAAGACTTCTTTGTGGCAGCAAATGTCATGACATACATAAGGGAAACTCAACTCATTCAAGCTTCAATTGGAACATTTTTCTGAAAACTTTCTGCGATTCTAGAAATGATTTCTGCATGCCATTCGTTTGTCTTGGAACCTGGAAAATGCTAGCATTTTCCTGCGACAAACTTGTGAGAGAATTAAAAATACATAAAAACATGTGCTTACTCAAAAGTCTAAAGAAAATAAATAAAATTCTTTTATACTTGAAAGTAGCAACGCTTCCTATCAAAGCATGTTTCTGAGTGGCTTGTGAAAACAAGTTAGTGCAACAATCATAAAATTGAGAAGATTCCAAATTCATTTATTTATTTATTTTTATTTTTTAATTTTATTTTATTTTTATTTTTGTAATGTTATTGTTGCACTGTTCTTGTATATACATTTTTTAAATTTGATTTTACAAAAACAATTTTTATGTGTTAATGTGTTTTTTAACGTTTTTTAATTGTTTTGCAAAAAACGATAAGAAATTGAATTCATGCGTCTTGATATAAATATTCAGTGACAGAGGGAGAGGGTCGACCCTTTCAGTGGTCGACCCTTATGTCACAAGGTTCAAGTTCGACAACTTTTATGTTTATATGTATATGTATAGTTACATTAAATATAATTATTAATTATGCCTATATTTGTATTATTTATATTTGTATTAATTTTTATATCTAATTATATTAAACTTTTAAAATTATATTTTAAAGTCTAATATAACTATATATACATATAATTAAAAATTAATACATAGATATATAAGATAAAAGAGGTGAAAAATAACACTCGTAACTATACAAAGGTGTTGTTGTAGCTTTACATCCAAATATAAAAATGTGCTTTACATCCAAATATAAAAATGTGATACATTATTATATATGTGACTCGTAAAATAATTAAACCCTAATAAATATCATAAAATGTGGAGATTGGCGGGTTAACTGACTCGATAGGTGTTATTGTATAATCATTCAGAGGCATAACAATATTGAAGCAAACAACTACCTCCCCCACACTGAAGATGTGCTAGGTCCCACTGTGCAAAAAATAAATATTAAGCAGAAGACGATAGGTGTTATTGTATAATCATTCAGAGGCATAACAAAATTGAAGCAAACAACTACCTCCCCCACAATAAAGATGTGCTAGGTCCCATTGTGCAAAAAATAAATATTAAGAAGAAGGCTTGGGTGAGAGAGCAGCTAAGCCTTCTATTTCAAAGACTTCTATTTCAAAGACGCATCTTAATTTTGATTAATTTATGTTTAACCTAAAAAAAGTTTATTTTTAATTGTAATTATTTATATTATTATTTTGTTTATTTTCCTATATATATTTTTAATTTTTATGTTATAATGATATTTTATTATTGTTGAATTGTTTTTATTTTTTATTTACCTAATGATTTTTATACATATATTTTTTAATTTTTATGTTGTTATAAAATCAAATATTTTTATTTATTTATTTACAAAATCTTTTTATTATTGTTTTGTTTTTTATATAAATTCCATTTATTTACAGAACAAATAACTTTTCTTTTAAGGCTTCAAATACAATAATGTAATAAACACACTAAAATCAGAAGGATTTTCAAACAAATATCAACATTTAGACAATTTGACGCCCTCCATTACAGTATCCAACAATTATCAGCATGTATGGATGGAAGAGTAAACTTCAAGTTTAAACATAACCAAATTCTAGTCCATACCTATTATATTACATAAATCCACTGCCTTCCACAACAACAAGAGCAATAACAAATATAGTCAATCGAAAATGACAAAATGCCAACTTAGTCAGTTGTGAATGATAGAATGCCAAATGTTTGTTAAAGGAGATTGTCCTGAGAAAAGCTTCCATTCACGAGAAGCATCTAAACTAAGATTGGCATAAACAGAAAACAGTTCCAACTTGAAAGTTCAAACACCCATCCCTTTCATTTACTCGATGGGGCACCAAAAAGGTTTTCAAGAGAAGAACCACCACCAGGAGCAGCATGGACTTTGGTTGATGGTCGATCCGTTATAAATTTTCCACAGTTCCGTCCTTCAGCACAAAAATAGTTATTAGCATTTGACCCAGCGACTTCACTTCCATTTTCTGGAGATTTAGAAGAAACTGGCTTTGGTTTCTGTGGAGCTTCACTGACCAAAGGTGCTGGGTTCTGCACAGGCTCTGTGCGGGTAGGCACTGGTTTCACGGGCTCATCACTGCCAAACAAGTAGCCCAGGGAGCTCTGACCACCACCGCTGCTGACACGATGACCCATCTTTCAAATACAGTTTGCCAAACGTCACCAAAGAAAACTACAAGAAAATAAAAGGTGCTGCCAACAAAGCCCTGAGCCTTGGATTTCGAAGGATCTGATAGTAGAGGCCACTTATCCAAGCGAAGATAGTAGAGGCCACTTATCCAAGCGAAGAGCAGTTTCCTTGAATGAGAAGGAGAAGTCGGGGGGTATGTTGACCGTTCTACGTCTTTGCGATATGCCTGTTATGATGACATATGGAGTTTGTCACTCTGATTTGCATCAAATTAGGAACGAAGGGAAAAATTCTCAATACCCAATGGTTCCTGGGTAATGTCTTTCTATTTTATTTTGTTACCAATTCTTCTTTATATCTTTTGCAATCACCGCCCAATTTTAATTTGCATTTACTCGTATGAAATTGCAGACACGAAATTACAATAGGCTATAACGCATAAGAGATTCAGTCCATCTTCGCTCTCGACTGGACCAGACCACTAGATCGGGCCCGTTTATGACTTGGAGTATACCCCGCATGGATGTGGAAATGGCTGCATGCCTGGGTATCCTCTCGGGTATTTTATAAAGACGTTTTATTCGAGCTGAGGATCCAACAAACACGTAATATATTACCGTGGTGATCTGGTTTATAAAAAAACACCCACGGGTTCGCTACTATGCTACATCAGGTTCAACATTTTAGCCAAACCAGGAGAAGATAATTGGGATGAGATCGTCCAGGCACCGGGACCATTTTGACACTGAGCACTGTATTCCGCTATGTCCTTCATTACAAGCAAAACGTATTTCTTTCTTGCTTCTATTATTGTCTTTTGATATCTGGGTGTTCAAAGTATGGAATTTGATGAATTTCATCCATCACTAACTTATTTAAATCTGTGCAATTTGGAATGTATATTATTCTTTTATAAACAAGAAGATCATCTTCTCCAAGATCATATCCTTCAATATTTTCATCTACTTTTCCCTGTTACAATTTTTCTTTAACATGGATGTAAGTTTCATCATTATTTTGGGATTCAAGAACTCTTGTCCTTAGATCTGATTTGCATACACTTAATTCTTCTACATGAAATCTTCTACTACGGGGGTTTGCAACCCTATTCTCTTTCCTTTTTACTTGCTTGATTTTAAAATCAAATTCATATAGAAATTCTAGCCATCTAACTTGCCTACCATTCAAGATAAGCTAGTCAAACAAATGCTTTGATATTATTTGGTCTTTCCTAAGTTTGAATATTATTCCCAATAAGTAATGTCTCCACATATTGAGAGGATGTACATTGGAGGCTAATTCTAAATCATGAGTTTCATAATTATTCTCATTTTCTTTCAATTTCCTTGACTCATAGCAAATAAAAAATCCCTCTTGCATAAGCACTCCACCTAATCCTTCAATGCAAGCATATGTGCACACTACAAAATCCTTCTTTGGATATGCAATCTTCAAAACATGAGCACTGGTAAGTAGCTTCTTCAACTACTAAAAGATTTTTCACATTTTAGAGACCATAGAAACTCTACATTCTTCCTTTGCAACGATGCAATTGGATGAGCGATATTGGATAATCCTTCAATGAAGCTTCTATAGTAAACTTCAAGGCCCATGAAAGATCTAACATCGATAACATTCGTTGGAGTAAGACAATCCATCATGGCTACAACCTTTTCCGGGTCCACTACAATTCCTTCTTTTAAGGTAACCTGGCCCAAATAATGTAACCTTCTTTGATATAACTCACACATGCTTAGCTTTGCATATAATTGGTGCTCTCTAAGAACTTGAAATACCATTCTTAAATGTTCCTTGTGTTCTTCTTCATTCCTTGATAATCAAGAATGTCATTCAAGAACACTAACATAAACTTATCCAAGTACTTGCTAAAAACACTATTCATGAGGCACATGAATGTGGTAGGTGCATTGGTAAGACCAAATGGCACCACCGTGAACTCATAACAACCATATATTTTCTGGAAAGTTGTCTTGTGAATGTTTTCTTCGTTTATCCTCACTTGATGATACCTTGATCTCAAGTCATTTTTTTAAAACACTTTGGCTTCCTTCATTGTATCGAACATGTCATCAATTCTAGGCAATGCATACTTATTCTAGACTGTCACTTTATTTAACTTCCCGTAATCAATACACAGCCTCAAAGTCCCATATTTCTTCTTGACAAATAACATTGGTGTTACCCATGGAGACAAACTTGGTATTATATACTTCTTGTCCATTAATTCATTTAGCTGCATCTTTAAATATACCAATTATACCATGCTCATTCTATAAGGAACTTTGGAAACTATCACTGCCCATGGAACAAGATCAATTGTAAAATCAATGTCTCTCTTTTGTCGCAGTCCCAACACTTCATCTAGAAACACATCTTTGAACTATCGCAACAATGAATAATCTTCTATATTCAGGCCTTTTTCATCTAGAGAATATAATATATGAGCTGCATATAATTAAAAACCTTTCCTATAAAAATTTCTTAACTAGAAGGCCGGAATCTGCCTTACTGAAACTTGCTTGGGAATTCCTCTTACCAACCTTGGCCTTCCTTCTTAACCAATTCATTCAAGAAATTTTTCATAACAGTGTACCTTGGCTCTATGCTTTTCCAACCATTTCATACTAATAAGAGCATAATAGGACCCTAATTGTAGGACATTTAAATTTTCTTTGGAGATGAGTCCATTCAACTCTATGGGGAATTCCATCACTACTTCACTCATGTTACTTTTTGTTGTGGTGGATAATTGAACTAACCACAACTTGTTATGCTTCACCTTTCTAAGAGAATGATTTTCAACCACTTTTGGAGAAACATAACTATGAGTAGATCATCAAAACATAAATAGATTGCTTAGCAATCTTACCTCCAACTTCGACTACTATTGATTGATGGTCTACTTGATGGTTATCCAATGCTGCATAAATTTGGGGAGTTACTATTGCCATATCCTCCACTGTAACTATTTCTTCTATGTTGTGCAAGCCTTGAGGGCTCTCTTTCCAATGTGGACAATCCTTAATCATGCGGGGTTATCTACATACCCAACAATGAAGTGGTCTTTTTCTTCCTTTCTCTGCTACTATTAATGGCTTAAATCCACTTTGTGCTTGCTGTCCTTGTTGAAAATTTATTGGCTGATTTTTAAATTATGGCTTGAATCCACTTCTCCTTTAATCAAACCTATCTTTTTGCTTTCCCTTCCATGGAATCTCTCATTTTCCCTTACTCCGCTCATAACAATGTATCTCCATTCTAATTGCTTCATTAAGAGCTAGTGGATTAACAAATTCAATCCTATCTCTGAAATTTTGAGGTAGACTTCCAAAAAATCATTGCAATTTTACTCTTTCATCCTTGATGTGATCTACATAGCTCAACAATTCCAAAAACTCGTGGACTTGTTCTTCCATAAATTTTTGTCCCATCTTTAGTTCTTTAAACTCCTTCCTCTTGTTATCATAATACCTAGCAGATAGGCATTTTTCCTTGAAATATTTCTTAAATCACTCCCAGGTTATTCCTTTTACTTGCACGAGGTGCTCCCACCAAATTGAAGCTCTGCCATTTAGATTGTAAACTGCAATTCAAGCCTTTCCATTTACTGAGTAATCATGAATTGTAAAATATTTCTTCATTTGAAGAAGCCATGCTTTCGTCTCTTGACATGTCCTACTTTCTCCATCAAGTGTGGGAGGCCTTTTCTTTCTAAATTCTGCTTGTGGAATCCCCTTGAATTTTCTTATCCCTTCAAATCCGAGAGAAGTACACCTAGGGATGCTTCGAGAACCTATGGAATCACATGACATGCTAGAATAAGATCTCTGGGAGGGTATCCTACACTTTTTACTCATAGAACTCTTTCTTGCTATTGGAGTCCTCTTCGTGGAGCGACCTCTAGGGAAGATCTGTGCATTTTTTCCTTCTTCTCCCACATTGATTGGATTGGACCCGAGGTTTAACTTTTGCTGCATATCAGTGAGGCTCTACAAAGCGTGGGTTCTTTACAAGTTTCAAATTTTGAAAATTTCACCCCTGGGAGTGCATAAAAAACTAGAAATTGATTTCTAGTTGTTCTACAATGGAATGGGGAGGATGGAAAATGAACTATGGGTCAAGTATCATGCCCATACTCAGCCATAGGAATTTCTAGGTTAAACATGCTCCATTAATTTCATGAGATGATTTCTCAAGTAACATATTACAACATAAATAAATGTCATAAAGTGTGACATACCCATATATCCTCCCAAAAAATGCATATACAATACTTTCTCTTTACATAAAATATATGCCATTATTCATAACCATTGTATTCATTCTCTGTTATATATATAGTAACCGTGGACTTCGTGCTTATTAGAAACCCGCCTTATGGTTCTTCAACCTTATGGATGATACAACAAACATCACAAAAATAGAAAGAAAACCATAGGATGAATAACCTTAAGATTTATCTCTCATCCTCTAACTGTTCGGGTTCCCAAAAACTTAAGCTTAAATGTCTTCCGCAACAATCCTTCTGCAACATAATTTTCCTTCCGCAACTTTGCTTCTGCAATGCGGATTACGGATTGCGGAATGTGCCGTTGAAATCTACAGATTTCCCTTCTGCAATCCCGCTTCCACAATGCGGGTTACGAATTGTGGAAACACTTATCTTTGCTATAATTGCGCCGAGAGGCGCTCTACAGCCCAGTATGGGGGAGATCTTGTAACGTGATGTAATGTTACTAACGTTTGTAGCATGTCAGCAAAAAATAATAGTGATAGTGAATATTATGGGAGAGATCTTGTAACGTGATGTAATGTTTGTAACATGTCGGCAAAAAATAATAGTGATAGTGAATATTATGGGAGAGATCTTGTAACGTGATGTAATGTTTGTAACATGTCGGCAAAAAATAATAGTGATAGTGAATATTATGGGAGAGATTTTGTAACACCAAATAAAAAATAATATCACTTTAGTAAAGTTATTTTTATTAATAATTTTTTTTTTCTAATAGGCCAAAATAAATGTGGGCCACAAAAACAATCTAATATGGGGAAGCCGTTGTAATCTTCCTACCTAACAAAACAATAAAAAAGTAAAAAATTAATTATCGTAAAAAAAATATGTGGGTCAAGAAAAAAACACAAAATTGAATTATTCGCAAAAAAATGTTGGCCTTGCACATGTGCACATGGTTTTAAAGCCATGTGCAAGGCATTCTAAACAACCCACGGTTTTATTGTACATGGTTTAGGAGCCTTTACAAGGCCTCCTAAACAACCCATGGTTTTATTGTACATGGTTTAGGAGGACCTTGCAAATGGTTTTAAGACCATGTGCAAGGCCTCCTAAACAACCCATGATTGTAGGAGGGCCTTGCATATGGTTTTAAAACCATGTGTGGGGAAATGATGCAATGTTCGTTCCTAACAAAATACAAAATAATAAAAAATATTATATGTCAGCAATAAATAATATTAAATATTAATAATAATAAAATTATACGTGGACCTTAAATAAAAAGATGTGTCTTTTGGTTTAAATCAAATCAATGGATACCTAAGAAGAGGTTTGCACCTCAAGAGATTTGATCCATCTCGGCACTTGATAGAGCCTAGGATTTGGATCTACGCTGGTTTTACCCTTCCGTAATCCTGCTTCCGCAATGTGGATTGCATATTGCGGAAATTACATAATCCATTACAATCTTACCCTTCCACAACTCTGCTTCCGCAATGCAGATTACAGATTGTGGAAGGTACTTAAATTCCCATTAAAAATTCCTCCCGCAATTACGCTTCCATAATGCAAATTGCGGATTGAGGAAGTACATAACTTTCTTTACATAATTTCCTTCCGCATTTCCGCTTCTGCATTGCGGAAGTACTTCTTTACATAATTTCCTTCTGCATTTTCGCTTCCGCATTACGAATTGTGGATTGTGGAAGTACTTAAATTATTTACATAATTTCCTTCCGCATTTCCGCTTTCGCATTGCAGATTGTGGAAGTACTTAACTTCTAGAAAATTTTAACCTTTTGCAAGTCATCTGGCCCATAATTTTTCTTAGTTTTTCTTAAGGCATAATTCATAATTGGGGATTTTACGGTAGGTTACTGTAGCCGATTTTGTTATGGAATCAACACATTCTTTTCACAAATTCCAACAAGAAAATTAGGATTACAAGTAAAGTGTAGGAGTTCCATTAAGTTGACAAGCATTCCACTACCTACAGGGAATCTCTTACGTCAGGGTATTAACAACAAAATTATAAAGCATCCAAGTATTCTTTCAGAATCCATAAAATCTTCCCACACATTCCATGCACATAAACATATATATTATGAGCTCAATAAACTGCAAGGAAATAAACATTTACGGGGACCTGGTTGTACAACCAACCAAATGAAGAAGGAACAACCACGTTCCACCCAACCATAGATTTGTACCAATCTTGATTTCTATTATCAATCACCCTCGAGCTAAACTATGCATGCCAAGAGTGGTGACATCCTACCTTAGGTCTAGTTCCCAACAAGAAATCACTTGTCTAACATAGAGTGCTCATGCAACAAGTATCTCTTTCAACTTTCCTAACACAAAGTACTCCCACATCAAGCTTTCCAACATACTAAGCAGCATCTTGCCTCCTCCCATATGCTTCTTTTTATAGTTTTTTTTTGGCTAGGTCTTTTTCCAATTAGTGGCAAACTTCTCGTGGAATTCCCATAGCCCACAACGTCCCCTGATTTTACAGGGCATGTCTAGTGCCATAATGGAATTTTGACACCTGGTGTAACCTACCTGAGGTTGCTTTTCCTCATCCCCCACTCTTTCATGCATAGTTTCCTCATTCAATGTGGCTGCCCCCATCATTCATTTTTCTTTTCATTAAAATCAAATTTTTTCAATTACATCTATCCTCCAAGGACTTATTGGAGGATTCCAGATCCATCCAATCTTATTTCACAAAAATAAAACAGTAATTCAAAATATTACAAATAATGTTTATTTACTGGGGGATGTTACATCAAGGAAAGTCAAGACGGGTTCTCAAGATGACATTTGGAAACACGGGGTTCAATCCCACAACCCATCACCTCTTCCCAGTGTATACACATGCCCCCCTCATTTTAGTTGCTTCGATAGCCATCTCTTGGTATTTTTATTGCATTATAAATATTTACATGATTTTACAATTTTACACGGCTTACTAGCACATGGCGAACAAAATATAAAATACTTGCCTTTAATGCGTGAGCATTCACTAGCAAGGCCTTGGCCTTGTGCTCCACACTAGAAATCACACAATGCATATACACAATATTCACATGTAAAGCCAATAAATTCTAGGGGTCAAAATGTGGGTATTACAATATCATTGAGTTTTTACATTTTGTATGATATCATACATTTAAAGAGTCAAAACCTTATTCTGATTTAGTTTCCATAATTGGCAAAGTAGAGAGAATCACCACCACTAAATGACATAAACCCTAAACTAATTTAGTTACACCAAGGGATGTTTATGATCTATTGATCTATGTCTTTATATGGATATTTGTGCTATGATCTAACATCGCTCTAATTTGAACTATGTGCAATGAGAAATGAAATGCGATCTAATAGTATCATTAAGTTGCATTTATTTAAGTGATATTACATTTTGTATCATATCATTCAATTAAATTTAACTATATATTTGCATCACATATTTTAATGTGGGAATTTAATTATTGAAGTTTGTTGCATTTCTTTCATGTTAGGAATTTTATTTCTTAGTATTGTTAAAATGCATTGTGTATAGTAAGGGACATATATGGTCTAGTAATATACATATTTAGCTGAATGTTTTCATTATGATTTAACATTTGTCTAATTTCAACTTTGTGAATTGGGAGATACATTATAATCTAACGGTATTGTTAAGAAGCATTTATTTTAGTGATATGCACTTTGTATGATATCATTTAGTTAAATATGCATGTAATTCATCATTATGTTTATTCATAGAAGAAAATGTTACAATGGTGCAAAGTGGGTGCAAATGAGGAAAATTTCTTCTCAAAGCTACTTGGGGTTTGGCAACCCACAAGTCATGAGGATAAGAAAGAAGCTAGAACTATTGGAAAATCAAGATATGGTCTCATATTTACAACAATATCTTGAATTAAGAGATCATGGTGTTCAAACTCAACCTGATTTCACATATGATTGATATGACAAGATTGCAAATCGAGCTTAAGTGACTTTAAGAAAAGAAAAATAATACATATTGAGATTGATCACTCTATAAATATAAGTAATTCAACAATAAATTTTATTGAATTGTTTCACACATGTGTTATCATTGAACATGATTATTACTTTATTACAATTTGAGAGTTGAACCACCATATATCAATATTAAATCTAGCTTTATCAAGCATCGAGAGGAGTCAAATACCTTGAGGTGAAAACCTTTCTTGAAGTTTAAGAATATGAGAGGGATTTGGACATGAAATGATTTGATCCCTATGTATGCTTCATAGAACCAAAATTAATATAGATCTATATTGGTTTATTGTGATTGTCATAAAATCATGGATGGCTCAATTAAAATTGTTAGAGCGAAATTGGATTAATTTTGTCCATTCTTTCCATGTCAATGGCTTAACATCTATTTTTTAATAGCATTAAATATTGACATATAAGATAAAATATGTGTGATAATTACATACGAGACAATGAACATAATACAATGAATATTATATTATAATAGTTTCGATACTACATTTTAATAGTATGTTTATTTATATCCAATTAAAATGCATTGATTTTCAAATGAACTATTATTGTTAATATTTTTCTAAATGCATTGGTAAAAATGAGATTTTTAGACTTTAATTTTTTTAAATATACTTAACTTAATTATATTTTTAATAATAGTACATATATTTGATTTAATTACATATTTAACAAGAGATGCAAGCAATAATGTTGTGACATGCACTAGATTTCCATCTCTATTTGAATTCCAGCTCATATGGTTAGGAAGATCGATCCCCCATGAAACATACTTGTTGAACAAAACAAATATGCATGCATGTATCCCACATCGAAGATTTGTTCTAGGATGGATATAGAGGACAAACATATTTGGGAGTCAACAATAATTCAAAGTGCAATATAGATAGGAGGTTGAGTGCCCCGTACCCCATATATTAGATATATTGTCACAACTCCAATAATAAATCATATAAGAAAAAATATTTATAATTTATAATTTTAATGTTGTAAAGTATTTTTACTTGTTTATATAAATATTTCTAATCTAGTTTCTTGTCTGTATGAAGACATAAATTGTCGTCTGTTTGGCATCAAAAAACGACTATGATATTTTCCACAATCATTGCTTAACAACAAGGTGAAAATGTTGTTGCTTAAAATATGATTCCTTTTATAACCAGGATTAAGTCCTAAGGATTGGACCCATGCACTAAGCCATGAAATATTCTAGACATGTGTATCTAGTTTTGACTATATGTTAAGGTTATAGTAATATGGTTTCTTTTTCTTGTTTTACCATACTTGTATAATGGGAATAGGTTTCTAAGAGGCATATATTCCTAAAAAGCTTCTACATGCGATGTGGAAAGCATTAAAAGGAATAACCTAGGATCTAAGACACTATACAAAGGTTAATATAAGCGACCAAGGGAGTTACAAGGGTTCTTAAGGTTGCAAGAAAAATGGATGACAACTCAAGTGATTTAGGAGGAGGTTTAAATGAGGTTTTATGCGGTCCAAAATTTGTGGCTTGTGAGTTGACAATGCAATCAAGCACTTATTGCTTTTGTAGAATTGACTATTTTTCGAAGACGGAAGTTTAATCTTGTCCCTCCACCTGTAACTCCTCCCGATCCTTAGCATTGGATGAATATTTAGGGTTTTATATCATGATATGTGCAGTTACTTGGTCATGGAAATTTATTCTTTGTTCACTGTAACGGTTGCTTCCTGGTTTCGTTCTGGATCTCCTCATTGAGAGTGAAGATTTGTTATTTAATCAACTTACCTCCTAGCATGACTGCTAGAAAGATTCTATGGTTAAACAACTTACATCGTTCTATCTGACATTTAACAACGAGTTTGAATGAGTTCTTTATTGCACACAATATTTGAGCTATCTCTATTTCTTGTGTGGAAGGGTTTATGACTCCAAACTTACTGTCTTTGGTTGTTGATGGAGAAAGCTCCCTAATTCGGCGAGGATAACAGGAAAAAGGTATATAAGCTTTTTATAAAAATTTGAAATTATGCAGCGAAAAATAAGAAGGACTAAAACCTCACATTTTTTAGTTTGTTAAAGGAAGAGAAATGGAGAGTTTAGAGGAGAAGAACCCTCGACACTCTATGCCTTTCTCTGAAGGTAAAGTTTTTTGGAAAAAAAGTATGCATTTGTAGTTATTTAGTTTGGTTTAGATTCTTCATTAACGCTTTGTTTGTAATAGGTGAGGAAGAAAAAGATCAAAGAATGTGGTTACTTATTTTATTGGAAGACTCGAGGGTTGGCCCTGGCCTCACTATGATGGCTAACATTTTGTTCAAAAGGTGAGAATTACACTTACTACATAGGTTTTAGGGTTTATAAAAAAAATTCTGTCATTTATAGTTGGATGCTTCTTTGAATGTAGAGTTGCGTGTTGGGGTTCGTCACTTGTACACACAAATAACCTTTAAACTACTAAAATGAGATCGAAAGGTAACGAAAGGGCCATTGTTGGGAAGCAACAAGGTTCACTTCCTCCTATGCATTCCAATGCTCTGTTCCGAGGTAAGAAAAAAAATTAACTTAGACTTTTAATCTGATTTCGTACTTTATCAACCTCTGAGCAATCTAATGTTTATAGGCTTGTGTGCATGTATGAAACATGGCGTGATTCCTTCATTTAATGGTGGGTCTACTATGTAGAAAACAAGGTATGATTTGATTTTACAATTAAAATCCGGTTGGCAGAGATCCAAGATTTTTCCCATCTCAGAGTTTGAAAGAAAGGGATTTTATCAGCCTCTGTAAATTTCCAAGATAATTTTTCAGGTGATATTGTTTTGTTTGGATCTAGTAATTGGATTTTGCTACTGGAAAACCATTGAGAATTAAAAAAAGAAGTCTGTAGGTTCTTAGATTTTTTTTAAATGCTTGGCTCTTGGGCCTTTTGTTTATAATGCATTGTTTATTAGTTATCGTAATGGGTTCATTTTGATAAAAGATTATTCTTTGGCCGAAAGCGAATTTCCAATTAGTTACCATTTACAACTTTTATATGCTAATGTAAGGGAATATTAGCCCTATCTTTGGACTCTCTTAGATTGACAGTTTGTGAACATTTTGTACTTGATCTATTTTCTCGGTTTATTATTTGGTCTGCAATTTATCATTAAATCTCTTTAGAATGGCTCTAATCTTCGTCTATGTTTCTTTATTGGATTTTTTGAGGTCTTAATTATAGATAAGAGATTTTAGAAAATAAATACGATACTAAAGTTGATATAGTATGATAATGATTAACAAAACATAAGAAATCTCTACTATTTGAGATGCTCTGTACAAGAACAATTTATACAAGATCAAAAATAAAAAATTAACATACTATATACATCTAAGAAACATTTTTTGCATTTTACAATTTATTACTTCAATAATATTAGTAATCTACTTCTAGAATTCAAATGACAATTCTAATACGCCATATAATTCAGAAAAGAACCTGTCACACTGATGGGAAAGTGAAACTAAAGATGTTATTCCTCCCAACTAACTCCCAGAGCAGCCAAATTACTTCCTCCAGAATCCCCAATCTTGTTTGCTGAACCACAAGGGAAAATTTCGATCAATGCACAATCTCTTTCTTTGGACTAATTAGATCATTTCCCCTCCATCCCAAGCCTCATGCTTATTCAATGGAAACAATACTTTATAGTATTTTTCCTAGGACTTGGCCATTTATGATCCACCTGCTCATTATTGCTCCAAAAGGAGTCTCGGCCTGATTTTGAGGAAGATGCCTCCTCCATCACTTGAGTTTTTACTCGACAACTTTTTCCATTTGTCATTTCCCCTTGTGGGTCAACAAATACTCTTTTAATGGCTACTTCAGTTTCGAATTCTCTCATTTGTTTAATTATTAATGATAATAATTCCATTACACTTTTTTAACTTTATTTGTCAGAAAATAAATACTCACAGTATTTAACAATTTAATAATTGTTTGGTGTATTACATACACCTACCCTTAAAATTTAACACCATCCTCGGTATTATTATTTCTTTTTCTTTTTATAATTCCATTATTTCATTCTGAAATAGAACTGGATATGCTTCTCGCATATTAATTTCACATTAATTTCCAATTCCCAAGTGGACTCCTCTGGACTAAGGTGCTTCCATTGCACCTTGACTTGTCCGACGGTACGGTTCCAAAGTGAAAGTTCTCTCCTGTCGAGAATATGTTCCGGTTCCACTTGAAAGTCTCGTTCGGGTTCCACTTGTATAACATTCGAGTCAATCAGATGAGTATGATCATGAAAATATTTATTTAAAATTGAAACTTGAAAAACATTATGTACTTTTATAGTAGGTGGCAATGCTAATTGATATGCCACTAGTCCAATCTTTGCTAAAATTTCAAAAGGTATGCAATAACTGGGTGCCAATTTTGAGTATTTTCCCAACCTTGGGGCAATTTTTCTGGGTTTCACCTTTACATAAACATGATCTCTTACTTGGAACTCTCGTGGAGTTCTTTTTAAGTCGACATAACTTTTCTTCCTATCTTGGGCTACCTTCAAGTTATGTTTTGCATGTTTCACTATTAGTTCCATATAATTCAATATTCTAGGTCCTCACATTAGTCTATCGATGGGGATGTTCCAATAAATTGGAGTATTACACTTTCATCCATATAGTATCTCAAATGGACTTAGTCTAGTTAAAGCATGAAAATGGTTATTATATACAAACTCTATAAGATGGAAATATTCCCACTTACCTGGCTTATCCATTATGTACATTCTAAGCATGTATTCTAAAACCCGATTTACCCTTTTTGTTTGTCTATCGGTCCGAGGATGATATGCAATACTAAAAATTTAATTGTGCGCCTAAACCTTTAAATAAATATTTCCAAAAATTTCTCGTAAATTCTGCATCTATGTCCAAAATTACCATTTTAGGTACAACATGCAAACTGATTATCTACCAAGTTTATCTAAGTTTATCTACCACACGCATGATTGATTCATTTTGCTTAAATTTTTTAGGTAACCTAGTTATGAAATCCATACTGATAATTTCCCATTTCCATTCTGAAATAGGCAATGGATGTAACAATCAAGATGAATGCTGATGTTCAAATTTTACCTATTGACATTCAATACATTGAGCTCAATATTCTGCTACTTCATTTCTCATGTTAGGCTAGATGAAATCCTTCCTTGTCATGGTAATAATTTTTTGATATCCAGTGTGTTATCACCCAATAATTTTCCTATGGTCGTGGTAGAAGAATCAGTGGGGTAACCATTTCAAACCAATCTTTAGACTGTATTATAGCCTATACAGTTAGAGTGGGCTCTCTCTTGTCACATGGTCATTCACATACACATTTGGATTTAAACAAGCGTTCATAAGGCTAGATTTCTGAGGGGAAGGGTTGTTTGGGTTTTAAAGGGTGTAAGACAACCAAACATACATCACCATGGGAAATGGAGTCAAAACCTGAAACATTCAAGGACTTACAACAAAAATGACCAGTGATAACCTTCATAGTATGAGGCAAAATAGGTGTTAGTATTCAACATAATATCTTCAAAGAGATGACAGGGGGAAATGCGAAGAATCCTAGTGAAGCAAAAGGCACCTATCCATGGATGAATCTCTTGCACCACCATTAGCAGAAACAACAATAAAGGATGATATATGAATTGGAGCATTGAAGAGAGGATGAATTCCAGGACATTTACCATAAACATATAACAATCACATTATCTGATGCAGGGAGCGCTAAAAAAAGAACGAATTCCTTGCATGCAACTAGAAACGCATTAGCAGAACTACACAGACATGGAAATGAAGCTTACAGAGGAACAAAAACTGAACATTAAATACTGTGATGAATCTCAGACATTCAAGGTGTTAGATTTTTAACATTAAGCTAGCATAACATTAGGATCTTTAACTGAGAGAACAACAAGCACAACAATCAAACACAAGAGACAATAAACACAATGTTTTTCCTCGGGGAAACCATAAATGGAGAAAACCCTGCAACTTCCTCAGAGATAGAATCGACACCAAAAGTGAAACCCAAAATAGTAAGATGATCTCCTGACAATAGTAACCTCTTTCTTCCTTTCCCCAGTGTCTTTCTCTTCCTCAGCTATGCGCTACAACTAAGTGTGAGTGAGTGTGTGATAAATAGAGAGGCTAGCTCTCTATTTATACTAATTATCGACTTGACTAAACCCAACTAGGGCCAACTTCACTAGGTGAGTCTATTAACCCTAGTGCCCCAGAACTGCGGGGACTTTAACCCTTAGACAATAGGAGGGTTACCCACCTTGAATTGACATGACTTGTTTACATTATAGAAACTACCAATAGAAACGTCAGGGCATGACATGACTCAAGTACATTACAAATACATCCTGGAATAAACATCGGGTTACAATACATAAGAAATACAAGTGAATACATTCTGAAGTTACAATTACATCAACACTCCCTCTTAACTAGGAAGGTATTCTCTCGACACAATTTATCAGCACAAGTATTCTTCTCTGTATCATCTTCACCTTCAATTCATCTCTATCTTCAAGTCACCTCCATCTTCAAGTCATCTTCACCTGGATCTGGATCATCACTCGATCTGGATCATCATCACTGGATTTGGATCATCCCTCGATTTGGATTATCTCTGGAGCATCATCTCTGGATCTGGATCATCCCTCGATCTGGATCATCTCTACTGGATCATCATCACTAGATCTAGATCATCCCTCGATCTGGATAATCTCTGCTGGATCATCATCACTGGATCTTCACCGGTGTTACGAAGAGAAATTCCTATGGCTTGGGGTACCACAACAGACAGCTTGACTCCAGAAATCAATCCTTTCCAATATGCAATAGAAATTAAATGTCTAACACTAAAGGATCAGACCTCGTACCTTATTCCGGATGGTTGAAGTAGATCCCCATTGAGCTTTCCAATATTTAGCTTGAATTGATCTGTTACTTCCTCAACAACAAGTAAACAATACAAGCATTCTATATATCATGGTGTTAGATCTATTCTAGCATATATAATCAATAATGTATAAGCATTTGACATAATCCAATGGAGATTATATTAATTCAAACACACATTATTGGACAGGAAAAGATATTTCTATTAATATAAATCAGAGATTACAAGATACAACCTCTGACGGCACGTCTGCGAACCAGAGAAACTGAATCCCCCACTTGGGCCTCCACCACTTCAATCCTCCATCTCTCAATAGCAAGCTCACAAGAAAAAGTCAAGCTTGGGAAGAACACAAAAGTGCTCCAAGGGACAAAGGGATGTAGACTCAAGCATAAGTTCTGGCAACAATGGACTATAGTTTCGTTGCTCTCAATTCTCTCTTTTTTCTTCAATGTACCAAGGGGTTCCTTATATATCTTTTCAAAGGGGTAATGAAAGGTCGAATCCAAGCGATCTCAAGGCATAGGGAAGGCCAGGAGTCAAATGTGTCGGATCCATGTCAAGGAAAACTCCAAAAGGATTTGGATTATGCACACATCCCGATGTACGCAGTTTTAGTGGTCAAACCCACGTATGCACGCGCTTATAGGTTTAAAAGTCGCGTATAGCATTTTTCATGTGTTTTTAGGGATGATCAAGGAAACATCAAAGGACAAAAAGTGGTCCATAGGGTCTAAGGAGTCTGCAGTGGGACAGGGGAAGTCCATACAAAGTGTGATTCACCTAGAGTGGTGAAATCCGCTATAACAAATGCCCCCTAATGTGTGAGGTCAGAGGGGTCATACGATGGTCGAAATACATTATAAGTCCATCCCAGAAGTGGAGTGATGAAGGATCCCAAATGGAATGCCAGCCACCCAATCAACATAGTACATTAATACAACTCTGCATACAACTGCAAATACATATAGCAGTTCCGAATACATAAGAGTACAATGGCCATGAATAGGCATGATACATGATATCACATATGTGGTCATCGCCATGTACAGTATACATAGATCAGAATCTCCATGATGAAGATATACAAAGGACCATCATCTCCAAAATGGCTGAAGATATATAATAGATCAAGATCTCCATAGTGGCTGGAAATATCTGACATACACTGGAATCAAGTCATGAGATCTGAAATCTCATGAACACTGGCACGATCAAGGAGGTAGCATATAAGAGATTCCACCAATCTGGAAAGTCTTCTACACAAACCACTATGAGTACATGTCCTATTATGCGAATAGAGGTGTCGAGGTCGAACATAGTAGTCCATCGTCTAATTACCGGTCATTAATATATACCGTTAACAGACGCGAGATCACCCACCGATAATAAAAATGGGAATCAAGGTACTAGAGTGCAAACTAACAAGTGTGAATAAATGTGTTGAGGTCGAACAATTGAAAGGATCCATCGATCAGGGGACATTGATGTATGCCCATGAGACTGTCGATGGTGAGAGAACCTGCCACTGATGACTACAAGTCTCAAGGCACTCAAAATGACTCTAGACTCCAATCCCAGAATAAATGATCTGAAGTTGATGGGATGAAATTCGCTGGAAGGAGGGCATTAAGGCATCCCCCATCATCCAACACGAGGTACTTAGCAAAGCTGTATAATGTGGAAGGACTCAATCATAAAGTGCACGAACCAGTAACTGTATCGGGAATGGCCGACATGCAAAGTCAAGATAACTGAGGAATGGCCAACTCAGGTTTCAACTTCCTTCGAACAAGAGCATAACGACGTATGGTGATTGAATGAAGGCAGCATAGACTCGATATACAAACTGGGACATCTCTGTGACACAGGAGGCATCAACAGAGGCTCCATAGGGACTGGAAGCTTAACCAATCGGTGGAGATAAACTCAGATAAACGAGTACAGATCCTAAAGTCAAACTATAACCCAACCAATGGATGTGATATACAGTGCTCTGTTCGAAGGCGACACGACTTGACAGCTGCCAAAGATAACATCTTTCCTTGTCCAGCTTTTTGGTTTTTTGATTTTTTTTGGACTTTTTCAGTTATTTGAAAAGCTTGAAAAAAGAATAAACTAGCTTTATAGTTACAAACTAGGAGGAGACGAGCGTCACAAGGGAAAACAAACTAGTTCCAAGCAGTGGAACATACCTATGCTCAATGCAAGGATACATATGTAGGATATTGACACTCGGGGGAAAACCCCTCTCGGTAAAAAGGGAATCAAGCTGCGAAGGATATAAAAAATGGCTTTGCATGGCTAGACATGAGACAAGCTCAGGCTATATGACTGAAACACAATGTCAGGGGAGCTGGCATAAAGCTCAATAAGGCATAAAAAGCTCATGATAATGCATTCACAACTTGACATGAAGGAGTCCTGAGGGAAATAGGCCAGCATAAGATCAACAGGAGTATGAGGCTCTTGTGAAATGTCATGGCAGTATTATACAACAGACTCCCACACCCTAAAGGAGAAACCATCAGCATGGGCACCAAATGCAAATAAGGTGCTAACTAGGGTACCCATGTAAGGTGAAGCTCTACCACTCGTATCATGCCACATCTAAAGCAGCAAGAAGGTTCCGTGATATAATAGAGTGGGTTTGTACCTAAGGTCATGGTGATATGGTCACAAGGTCATGCAAAATGCAAACGATGGTGAAACCTAACCTATATGCTAGTTTAGACATGATACCTGAGATCGGCACGAACAGGTCAATCCAACGGCTGAAACGACACTGAAAAAGGTCTTCTACAACACCAATTATGTCAAAAACGGTCCAAAATGGTTAGAAAATGTCGAAACTATAGGAAAGGGGGTAATTTTTTTTCTATAAATAGTAAAAAATATAAATCATTTGAAACTTTTACCTGTTTGAGCTCTGATTTTCAACTGCAAATTCCAGGAGATCTAGCCGATGGAATTCACAACCATTTCTTCCAGGTATTTACTCATGCTCTCCTCTTGCATTTTGACATAATTTTTATAGATTTTCATGGTCAAATGAATTTTTTAGGCCATCCCAAAATGAGAGCTGTGGCCCACATGGAAATTGAGGCTTTTTCCGTGTATAGGGCTAGATATACGCGGAAAAGGACCTCAAACCTGCATACATACGTGACTGTTTTCAAAACATTCGCGTATGAGGCCACACATATGATTTTTAACTAAACTAATGGGCAAATTTTCAATTTCTTTTGCAAGATGGTGCTAGAGTGGAGAGAGCATGAGCACGGTGAAGTAGAGGAAGCAGTAAGGGCCGACTTAATGGCTCAACAAGCTCTTCGTGCATGCGGACTCTACAAGTTTTGGTGTCTTGGTGGTTTGATGGCCAAACCAAGATTGCTATAGATGCTGGTAGACTATTGGGATCCATACTCGGAGTCCTTTCATATTGATGGGATGTCCCTCCCCATAGAGGTGGAGGAAATATACTTTATCACAGGTCTTTCTAGACGAGGGGAGGTGGTGAACCTTCATTCCCAAGGTGGGCTAGGGGGTGTTCTGACTATCAACGAGTACATTGTAGTGTACTGCTATCCAGACACCAAGAAGGTGGGGAGTCAGGTCCCTACCAATGCTATACAGGTGCTGGGCCTAAAGGCCATACTATTAACACTAGGCAGAATAGCTGGCTTAGCATCACTCCACCAGGTCTCGCGGCCTTTGATGTTCTATGCAGTGGAGTGCATGAGACCCACAATCTGTGACTGGAGTGCTACGCTTCTGAGCAACATGAAACACCAGGTCAGTGAGTGTAAGGTAGGCAGGGTACGAAACTTCAGGTTCAGCAGTATCTTGAGCACATTTTTCTTCGAGCGTGTTCCAGGATTGAGCCCTAGAGTGGATGTTCCTCTCCAAGGGGTTCAAGATCCGGCCCAACGGCGTTGGGCAGATGCTATGCGCATACTGGGGGGTGGTAGGGTGGCCAACCCATATCCAACTGACTTCTTTCCATGGTGGTGACGACAGATAGTTTCCATTGATGACTACCCCTATGCAGGGATAGATTTCCAAGGGGATTCGGACATGCCATTGCCATTAGGATCGGCGCGTGGTGATATAGGTAAGGAATCTCGACCCTCACTCTTTTTAAAATTTTTTGAGTTATTGAATTTTTTTGTATTTTCTTGATTTTATGGAAGCAAAAAGACATGTTTTTGCACGACAACACATAGTGACATCTACCATTTATGTGTAGATGTGGGACCATGGTGGCTAGAGGGCTTCCCTCGTCATAGACGGAGGGGAAGAGGAGATGACATCATGGGTGTGGATGTGGAGCGAACTCTCCAGAGCATTCATACCAACTTTGTGAGACTGACTCATAGAGTTCCCATGGTGCAAGTCGAGGACTTGCCTGAGGCCATGCAGCGGCAGGTGGTGGGTGTACCATGCGCATGGGTGCATTTATTTCGATGGCTAGCTAGAGCCGTAGTGACGTTCCATCACCACAACCCTCCTCCTCCTCCACAGGATTAGACACCTCGGAGTGTATACATTTTGTACGACCGTGTATTATATGATGGTGGCTTAAAAAGCCCCAATTTTGTATCATGACACTATGTATTATCACATCTTTAATGTATAAAAAGTTTTATGGTGATCGATTTATTTATTTACATGTGTAAAAATTGTGTTTGTGATTAATTTATTATGAATGAAACAAATGCCAATCTAACACGTAGTTAGCATATGAGTCAACAACTTGATTATTATTTCTTGGAATGTGTATATATGTTATACTGTCAAATTGCTGTTCTAATAATCTCACACGTAAGAATCTTCTCAATAATGTCGGATCTCTAACATGGTACAAACCATTGATCTGTGACACTACTAACTCCGAATCAAGACGTACCTCAAGAGATAGAACGCCATGTAGAATGGCATCCTGTAGAAGCTCAATAACGGTGCTATATTCAGCAACATTGTTGGAAGATGGCCGTAGACATACACCTCCTGAAGACAGTACCTGACCCATAGGAGTATAAATCACCCAAGCAGCCAAGGCTGAGTGTTGAGTGTGACGGCTTGCACCATCCGCAAATCCTATGTAGGTGGAAGATTCCATTGACATCTGCCAAAAGAAACAGAAACTAATCATAAACCCGATCACGATAAGAAAAAGACCTAACTATGCAAAGCTGTACAATAATATACAACAAGTAGCCTTGGATAAAGATTATGCATAGTATTTTTTGAGATAGAGCCCATTTCTAGGCTCTGCCAAAGCTATTCCTTCATAATCCACTAACTCATAAGCACCCTTGTCTAACACATGCTTGACCACGTAAGGACCACGCCACATAGGATTAAATTTCCCTGCCCCTAGAGGTTCTTTCGGTTGATCCCACAAAAGGACCAAGTCTCCTTCACTAAACACTCTTGGATGGATAGACTTATCGTACTGGACCTTAACGCAACGCTTATTAACCTCTAGAGCCACCAAGGCATCCCGACGCTGCTCATCGAGTTGCTCAAGGTGAACTAAACGCTCCTCCAAAGGTGAAGTGTCTGGTAAGAGTTACACAACTAGCTTCAACAAAGGAATTTCGCATTCAACCGGCAATATCGACTCCACTCCATGTACAAGCTGATATGGAGAAAAATCAGTGGCAGTCTTAACCGCGGTTCGATATGCCCACAAAGCGGGATATAACATAATGTGCCAATTATTCTTGCTTTGTGCGATGGTTCGTTGGAGAATGGATTTGAGTGATTTATTCACTGCCTCTACCTATCCATTCGCTTGGGGGTAGTAAGAAGAGGAGTGCTCTTGCTTATACCCTAACTTTGATGCCAACTCTTCCATCATACGGTTCTGAAAGTGCGAGCCATGGTTAGTGACAAGCTCTTTCGGAATCTCGAACTGAGTAATAATTTGGTTGAATACAAAGTGAGTGGCTGTCTCATCGTCGAATTTTACTGTAGGCATAGCCTCAGCCCATTTCGTGAAATAATCAGCAGACACTATAATGTGATAGTGCCCCCCAGTCGAAGCTGGGTTGCAATCCATAAAATCGAGCCCCCACTTGGTGAAGGGACCGGAGGTGATAATGGGATGTAATGGGGTAGGTTTTGAGCGCATATTATGTGTGAACACCTGGCAAGGGTGGCACCTCTTGACCACATCAACACAATCCTTGAAGATCGATGGCCAAAAATAACCCGCTTTCAAAATATTTTGAGCTGTAGAAAGCCCAGATAAATGACCACCACACACCCCTCCGTGGCAATCATTCAGCACAACCTCAGCCTTGTCATGATTTAAACAATGTCGTAAAATGGAATCTACCCCATGGCGGTACAAAGTATTGTCCAATATGAGGTAGTTTTTAGAGACGTGACGTAATCGTCGTCGTTCATCTCGTGAGAGGTGAGTAGGGGTATTCAGTGTTTGTAAATATATTATGATATCCCCATACCATGGGTCTACCATAGAGATTAAGAAGATGTGTTCATCGACAAATGTATCTTCACAAACCAACTCCTCGGCCTCGCTCGAAAAATCCGATATAAGCTCTGCAAAGATTAAAGATTTCTTCGATTTTGCCGAAACAAACTCGAGATCAAATTCTTGCAGAATGACAATCCATTTATTATACTTCCCCCCAATCATCCTTCGGGTGAGGACGAACTGAAATGGATTGACATGGGCCACAACCAAGGTCTGGCAAAGGAGAATATCATGTCTCAAACGATGAACTGCATGTACGGTAGCTAAAGAAAACTTCTCGACATGAGAATAACGAATCTCTGCGTCAATAAGGTTTTAGCTTAGATAATATATGACATGCTCTTGGAGCTCCTCATGCTCTTGAAACAAGACCATACCAATCGTCTCTAAGGATGCAACCACATATAATAAGAAATCATGGCTATAGTCCAGGGGACTAATCACCGGGGCCGATGCTAGGGATCGCTTGAGTGCATCGAAGGACTCCTGGGCTCGCTCATCCCAATAAAAGGGAGTATCCTTCTTCAAGAGACGCATAAAGCCTCTAGTCAAATTGGAAAAGTTGACAACAAATCTTCGTAAGAAGTTTGCCATTCCCTGCAAACACTAAAGATGACGGATATTCTTCGGGGGAGACAACTGAAGTATTGCCTCAACTTTCAATGGGTCGACTCTTATACCCTATTTCGAAACGATGAATCCTAACAAACGACCTGACTTCATGCAAAAGATGCACTTATGAGGATTTAATCTAGCTGAATAGTGCCAACATCTTTCGAATACCAATCTCAAGTGATAGGGATGACGCATTCTCATACGAGAATGAGCAGTGAGATCATCCAGAAATACTTCGATAATTGACTTGAGATCATGGAAAATCAAGGTCATTGCCCGCTGAAATGTAGCTTCGGCATTTTTAAGGCCGGAAGGCATTTTCCGATATGCAAACGTTCCCCAAGGACAAATAAATGCAGTCTTATGTTGGTCCTCAGGTTTAATCTGTATCTGATTATACCCGAAAAATCCGTCCATAAAGGAGAACACCTCACTACTCGCACACTCATCCAAAATCTGATCTATAAATGGTGTGGGGAAGTTATCCTTAGGACATGCACGATTCAAATCACGGAAATCAATGCATATGTGGATCGCTCCCTACTTCTTATCCATCGAAACGACGCTTGAAACCCACTCCATCAAGGGAACATGATAGATGAAACCGACTTTCAACAGTTTCTCTATCTCGGCCTTAATGGTGGGTGCTTTCCTAGGATTCACCGCACATAAACGTTGTCGAACAGGCTTAGCATTGGGGTAAGTCTTAATCTCATGCTTGACAATACGAGGGTCAATACCTGGCATCTCATCGTAAGACCAAGCAAAAATATCACGGAATTCCTTGAATAGCTCGGTATATTCCAGAATCTTAGCATGGGAACATTCCGCCCCAATATAGACATTCTCTATTGTGCCAGGATTGCGAGAGATGTTGATAGGAATCGTTGAAGATATGTTTGCCATGTTTCCATCAGCCATTGGACCAGGAGAGTTTAATGGAACCACAGGACTACCAACTCTTTGACTAAGAACCGCCCTAAAATCCTCATGCTCCAAATGGTCAAGCTCTGGAAGGAAGTACGATCTATGATGAAGTTCCTCCCATGGTGGCTCAAATCCCGACATAGCCTCAATAATCGCTTCATCCAAAGGGAAAACTGTATCAAGGTAGTCATGGGCATGAGAAGACTGTACTGCCCATGCCAGCAGCACATATGGGTCCTCCTCCTCTGTTCGTGAAGAGGAAGGAATAGGCTCTGCAACACTCTTGAGATTAGCTTGATAAGCTATCATGGCTGCAGGCAATGGCACGCTTGTCTCGACAGGCTCACTCGAAGTACTCGGTGTAGGAAGAATCCAAGGGTCTTCCATATGATTCGTGCAAAAATACACCGATATCGTAGAAGTCAAAGCCTCATCGGAACTAGATCCTATCATGAGGATTGGTGCAGGACAACTAAAGCTTCCCATGAGGGATGGATACATGCCTACACCCACACTCCCAGTTGCCGGTTAAGAGTGCTCAACGATCGGGATCAAAGCTCCTGAGGATGCAGTAACAGACGGATTCTTGAATTTCATTTGATCAATCATTACTATCTTCCCGTTATGTGGAAAGCATACAATGTGGAACAAGGAAGAAGCAACGGCTTGCACACTATACATCCAATTCCTACCCAACAGGAGATTATAGTCAAGGGGCGCATCAACCACCTCAAACTCTATCGCAACAGTCTTCCCCCCCAAATGGAATTTAAGGGAAGGAAGGATGCCGTGCAGCCTAAAAGATATCCCATCAAAAGCAGTTAACATAGTCGCTGATTTAGACAGCTCAGGAGAATCGAGACCCTTCCAATAGGCCAAAGACATCACAAAAGCAGCAGCGCCCTCGTCAATCACAGTACGTTTGACGGTCATACCAAGACATTCTACGTGCACCAAAAGAGACACATAGTAGGGCAAGCAAGGATGATTTCCTGCAGTTTCAAATTTGATCACAGAGGAAGAATCATCATCGTTCACACCAAGGGCAGAAAGCAACGCCTTCCTTTGCGAAGGACAACTCTGAAGCACTTCCAATGCAGACATCGCACAAGGAGTATGTCCCAAATCCTTGACAACTGAATAATTCTGGGCGGCTCGAGAATTTGGATTATGCCCTGAACGCTTAAGGACTCCCTTAGGAATGCGAGGTGCAGCCTCAGGTTTATCCTTAGGTTTCTCAATGCGCAAAGGGGATCCTGGTGGATCAGGCTCTTTTCCTAGGCTGGGTCGTGACGAACTATAATATTTCGCACGAGTCACAACTTTCACAGCACGGACCATGTTAATGCACCCAGGACCACTACCCTCCGGTGGATCATCATCACTAGACTGGTCATGGGACTTTGAGTTCATATTTTGATTATGTGGTAAAGGGTTAGTTAGCACAGCTGGGCCTTGTGCTAAGAATCTCAAAGCTTCTTCAATCCGAGGGCACAAGTAAGTGAGGTGATCGTCCTTACATAGATTGCAAGGGAATTTAACCTTACGTTTCGCTTGCTTGTCCCCCCCAGCATTTCTACCATTCTTGTCATTATTGTTAGCATTCTCATTCTTATTCCCACCCTTTCGATTATTATTTTTACCCTTTTTTCTATTCCATCCGGGCTGCTGGTTACCCTTCTGGTCCGATGATTGCATAGAAAGTACATTTGTCATTTGGGCGGGTTGAGACGAAGTTGTAGCTTGTCCCGAAGCAGATTGGTTGATTGAAAATTTACTAGCTTGTTTTGCAACCGAATCAGTAGGTTTTGCACTTGCACAACCCACAATGCCATTGGCATGTGGTCCATGTTTGACTTTGGGATCGACACTGGAACAAGGGGCATTGGGAATAATCTCATACAACAAACCGGATTGAGCATAGATCAAGTCCAGTTCTTGCACCCTAAAAATTGCTTGTTCCTCATTTTGCACTCCGGATGTGGAAACATCCTTCGCTATATATGGAAATAACGACTTGAGGAACCACTCGAGGAGGAATTCCGACGGTATGAAAGCTTTAATTAATCTCTTCTGTCTACGCCACTCTTGAATATGATCAGCAATATGTGTGGCTTTATCTTGCCGAAATGTCGACAAGAGTTCAGTACCAACATCATAGCACACTGGTAGCTGGAAGTGATTAAGAAAAGTCATCGCAAGGTCGTCGAACAAAGCAAAATCTCCCTTAGGTAACTCTATATACCATTTCGAAGTAGGCCCTGTGAGGGTGCGTTGAAATAGTCACAAACGGACTGAGTCCTGATGTAACGAATTTGAAGAGCACCAAAGGTGGAATGTAGTAACGTGTTCGCTTGGATCCTATCCCAGTTTTCCTTCGAACTTAGGTATGTCCGAAGGAAGCTTGGTAGGGACAGTCGGCCAAGCCAGGTCATGAGCCACAGGATCGTTCGTAAGTCTCGATAAGTCAGGAAGATTAAGCGTCGCAAGGAAAGGGAGCCTAGGATGATGAGGTTGATGGACTGCTCCCTGGTTCATATAGGGTTGATTACCACCATGGCCTTGGCCATAGTGTCCTCTTCCTGTCTGACCTGTATAGGGTGGCATGGAGGTACCATAGTATGGTGGACCTTGACTAGTAGGAGCTACAAAGTCGTAATTAGGAGAGTAAGCAGGTTGTTGATACCCGCCTCCATAAGGTGAAGAAACCTGTCCATACTACGTCCCATAATAAGGTCCATAGGTCATCGCATGTGATGCTCCATGAGACACTCTGTAGGTAGGAAGATACACTCCAAAAGTAGGGATATATGCCCTGGAAGTAGCAAGATGACCTCTAGAAGGATGAACATAGCCTCTCGACGCAGCGGGTGGTATGTGAACTTGAGACACAATCGGTTTAGTAACTGCAGTACATAGCTAAATCGTAGCCATATACCGGCTTGAAGGACCACGTGAATAAGGTGGAGGATGTACATTTGAAGAACTAGGGACCGAGGATGAAGGAACCTGAGTAATAATATATGTATTACCGCCTATTGTCACTCGTCTCGCATCTGGTATCCTAATCGGATCGCTAACCCTAGACCTAGGAGGGAGATATGATGTAGCTTCCACCACTGGGATGGAAGGTGCAATGTGACTAGTGCTCCCAAACCTCTCCGCATGGTAAGGAATGAGAGTGCCCCCAGGCATAGTGTTAGGCTCGAAATTGGATTCGACATGAAATGTCAAATCATGTGTAGGGAAACCATACGTAGCATAACTACCGTAGCTAGTGCTGGCATGTTCAAAATGAGTCTCGACGTCCTCCGACATTCCATACCGGTAATGTGTCAATGGGGAATCAGAATTGGAGTGAGTAGGCCTATCATGCAAGGGTCCTATCTTAGAAATCATGGGACCTAAGTCAGCTAAGTCGGGTGAAGGATCATAAGTAGGAGTAAATTCCCCATCGTCTACACGAATGGGAGGAGGTGGTTCAGGAATATCCTCTAAACGGTTTCCCATGGTGTGTGAATCAATGTGTGAAGTAGTCCACCGGGACTGTCTAGGTCTCTCTCCCAAAGGAGGAGGAGAAGTAGAAGATGAAAGTCCCGCTAAATGACGAGAATGGCGAGGAACCGCACTTGAATCCACAATGACTCAAAAAATAGCAAAGACTCTCTATTTACGTAAACCCTAGGCCAACTATCGTGCACAGAGCAATAACTAATAAAATCTAAATCCAAATGCAAGAAAACAAGGGCTAGATAAGTGAGCTCCCAAATGAAGCATGTATGTCTTGCCTAGGAGAGGCTTGAGACTCCCATACACAACAAGCGGAGGTACGTAACCAATTATTGTGGCCCTCAGCTTCAATGTGTAAAGCGACTGTGTTGTTCGACCCCAACCTGGCCGGGACACCCGTAGAATAACCCCTGTGAAGTACCCCCTTGATATCCTAGGTAAGGCCACTAAGGTCACCTCAATATAATCAATGCTCAAGCAGACAGTCCCAGGAGGGATTGACCGTATGGGTAGGGAAGCAAAGCCCGAAACTCTCGAAAGAGCCCCCAGATACGAATACAATCCTAGAAATATCTCTGGTGCTACTCAGTTATGAATAGGGGTCATCCCAATCAATAACCGCTCACACTACCTCATGCTTAACTCCCTTTTGAGAGGAGGATCCTGAGAAACACTGGTTATACCAAGGATTTCACACACTCACCTGGACAGACACCTAGATGTTGTTGTTTAGCAAACTTGGAGAATTGACTTACAATCAACTATTCCAAGATCCTAAAACCTAAGCTTGTTGGTGCACCCTAGAAAAGAAAAGAGTGTAATTCATTTTATTTAGTGTTGATTTTAGTTGGCTTTATTACTCAAAAAATGGATATGATCGTGCAACTAGTGGTGTTATGACGCAACAGGAAGTAAAATGCACACCTAACAATCAATGGAAATGCATTGTGTCCATGAAAACAGGGTATGCTACTACGTGAAATGCACAATTATTCTTCAAATGATAAATGCAAATTTCCTTATATGAAGTCCTAACTAGTACTCCAAAGCAAATCTATCTAGTGCAAGTACAATGCAAAGTGCAAAATGCAATGCATGATGATAAGCAAATGTTTTTGGATTTTTTGAAAATAAAAGAGATGCAAAAAGCAAAAGAATGATTCTACGACCCCTAGAATCTGCAAGCACATCCAAACAGCACTCAAGCAAAGCACTAAGGTAAAAGAACTCTAATGCACTAATCTCAAACAAAAAATCGAAAATGCCATGACAAGAACCATCTTAAAAAAGAAAAAATTAGCCTAAAAAAAAACATTTCTAGTCAGAAACAAAATCAGGTAGTGCCAAAGGAGACTCAGCAAACATTAGAATTCACCCAGCAACCAACTATCTTCCCCAAAAAGGCAAAATCAAGGGCATACGCGACTATTCGCAGTAAACCCGTGTGTATACGTGGAAATCGTAGAGGAAACCGCGTGTATACGTGACTGTAAATAAAAAACTCACGTACAGGAAGAAAGGTGCATAAAATCAAGGCAAACAGACAGGCTGAGACAAACTTCACACCAATCAGACTCTACCAGGCATACATGCCCCCAGATCCGACACAGAAACAAGAGAGAAAGAGCAATTCAAATTCATTGAATGCTGAGAAAACAACCCCCAAAGGACAACTACTAGGAACTCCCCAACAGAGTCACCGATTCTGTTATGGAGAGAAATTCCTATGTCTTGGGGTACCACAACAAACAGCTTGAATCCAGAAATCAATCCTTTCCAATATGCAATAGAAATGAAATGTCTAACACTAAAGGATCAGACCTCGTACCTTATTCCGGACGGTTGAAGTAGATCCCCGTTGAGCTTTCCAATCTTCAGCTTGAATTGATCTGTTACTTCCTCAACAACAAGCAAACAATACAAGCATTCTATATATCATGGTGTTAGATCTATTCTAGCATATATAATCAATAATGTATAAGCATTTGACATAATCCAATGGAGAACATATTCATTCAAACACACATTATTGGACAGGAAAAGATATTTCTATTAATATAAATCAGAGATTACAAGATACAACCTCTGACGACACGTCTGCGAACTGGAGAAACTGAATCCCCCACTTGGGCCTCCACCACTTCAATCCTCCATCTCTCGATAGCAAGCTCACAAGCAAAAGGAAAGCTTGGGAAGAACACAAAAGTGCTCCAAGGGACAAAGGGATGTAGACTCAAGCATAAGTTCTGGCAACAATGGACTATAGTTTCGTTGCTTTCAATTCTCTCTTTTTTCTTCAATGTACCAAGGGGTTCCTTATATAGCTTTTCAAAGGGGTAATGAAAGGTCGAATCTGAGCGATCTCAAGGCATAGGGAAGGCCAGGAGTCAAATGAGTCGGATCCATGTCAGGGAAAACTCCAAAAGGGTTTGGATTATGCACACATCCCGATGTACACGGTTTTAGTGGTCAAACCCGCGTATGTACATGCTTATAGATTTAAAAGTCACGTATAACATTTTTCATGTGTTTTTAGGGATGATCAAGGAAACGTCAAAGGACAAAAAGTGGTCCATAGGGTCTAAGGAGTCTGCAGTGGGACAGGGGAAGGCCATACAAAGTGTGATTCACCTAGAGTGGTGAAATCCGCTATAATAATGGGTGCTATCTCATGATTCTTCTCATCACAGGAAGTTCTACATAGACAACCCTTTTTCATGCTGGTTGTAGGCCTAGCCTCTAGGTAGGTCTTCTTCCAGCAATTTTATTTGAACCTAAGTCAGAATGGCCTGCCCAACACTTATATCTGATCATGTAGGAACCAATCCTATAATCACATCCGAAAGGCACGCCCAACACTCACATCTGACCATGTGGGAACACTTCCCACAACCCTGTCAGAAAGGCCCAACACTCACATCTATCAACCAATCTCAAAAAGGGTCAGCACTTACACTTGTCCATGTGAGGAACCAATCCTCCATACTGAAAGGATCTGCACTTACATCTGAAAACCAATGTCAAAAAGGCTCAACACTTATATTCAACCATGTAAGGAACCAATCCTTCATGCCAAAAGGGCTCCGCACTTACTTCTGACAACCAATGTCAGAAGGGATTGCACTCACATCTGATCATGTAGGAACCAATCCTAGAGTCATGTTAGAATGGCCCCCAGTCCCAGACTGAGCTACCTGGTAATTGACCAGGTGCCTCCATTCCAAGAATGGAATTCAGTGCTTACTTTTGATCATGTAGGAACCAATCCTACAGTCACATCAGAATGGCGCAGCACTCACATCTGACATGGAAGGAACCAATCCTCTCACCATGACAGAATGGTTCAGCCCTTACATCTGACCATGGAAGGAACGAATCCTCTCACCATGTCAGAATGGCTCTGGGTCTCATCATTTCCCCTTGGAGGAAACCTCGATCTGGAGAACACCAAGCTTCTCCCTGAAGTACTTGAACTTCACCCTAGCCAATGGCTTCATCAACACATCAACTATCTGTTCCTCCCTTTGCAACATATCCCTGATATAGTGATACTTGATCTTGATATGCTTCGATTTGTCATGGAACACTGGATTCTCTGACAACTTCACGCAACTCTGGTTGTTGCAACGTATACAAGTAGCATCCATCTGGAGATCAAATAAATCAGACAATATCTTCTGCAGCCATACTACCTGACAACTAGATGAACAAGCTGTGACATACTCTGCTTCAGCTGTACTCAGTGCCACACAGGATTTATTCCTGCTAAACTAAGAGATCACACCTTATCCCATACTGAAGCTGGTACGGAGAGAAATTCCTATGGCTTGGGGTGCCACAACAGACAACTTGCCTCTAGAAATCAATCCTTTCCAATATGTAAGAGAAATCAAATATCTAACACTAAAGGATCAAAACTCGTACCTTATTCTAGACGGTTGAAGTAGATCCCTGTTGAGCTTTACAACTCCAGCTTGAATTGATAAATTACTTCCTCAACAAGCAGTAAACAAGACAAGCATGTTATATATATTGGTGTTATATCTACTCTAGCATATATAATCAACAACGTATAAGCATTTGAAATCATCCATGGATAAAATATTCATTCAAACATACATTATTGGATAGGAAAAGATATTTCTATTAATATAAAATCAAAGATTACAATGAATACAACCTCTGTCGGCACGTCTGTGAATCGAAGAAACTGAATCCCCCACTTGGGCCTCCACCACCTCAATCCTCCATCTCTCGATAACAAGCTCACAAGCAAAATCAAGCTTGGGAAGAACACCAAAGTGCTCCAAGGGACAAAGGGATGCAGACTCAAGCATAAGTTCCGGCAACAATGGACTATAGTTTCTTTGCTCTCAATTCTCACATATTCCTCAATGTATCCAAAGGGTTCCTTATATAGCTCTTCAATGGGGCAATGAAGGTTTGAATCCGAGCGATCTCAAGGAATATGGAAGGTCAGGAGACAAGTGAGTCAGATCCATGTCAAGAAAAACTCCAAAAAAAATTAGCCTTTTGCACACATCCCAATGTACGCGGTTTTAGGGGTCAAACCCGCGTATATACGCGAGAAAGGGTTTAAAAGTCACCTATATAAAATTAAGCATGTTTTTAGGGATGATCTTGGAAACATCAAAGGTATAAAAACGGTCCATGGGGTCCAAAGAGTCTGCAGAGGGACAGGGGAAGGCCATACAAGTGTGATTCACCAGGTGTGGTAAAATCAGCTATAACAGATGCCCCCTAATGTGTGAGGTCAGAGGGGTCATACAATGGCCGAAATACATTATAAGTCCATCCCAGAAGTGGAGTGATGAAGAACCCAGTGGAAGACCAACCACCCATTCAGCATAGTACCATGATACAACTCTGCATATAACTACAAATACATATAGTAGTCCCTGATACATAAGAGTACAATGGCCATGAATAGGTATGATACAAAATATGACATAAGTGGTCATCGCCATGTACAATATACATAGATCAGAATCTCCATGATGAAGATATACAAAGGATCAAGATCTCCATAATGGCTGAAGATATACAATGGATCAAGATCTCCATAATGGCTGGAAATGTCTGACATATACTGGAATCAAGTCATGAGAGCTAAAATCTCATGAACACTGGCATGATCCAGGAGGTAGCATATAAGAGATGCCACCAATATGGAAGGTCTTCTACACAAACTGCTACGAGTACAAGTCATACTATGTGAATAGAGGTGTTGAGGTCGAACATAGTAGTCCATCGTCTGATTACCAGTCATTGATGTATACCGTTAACAGATGTGAGATCACCCACCGATAATGATAATGGGAATCAAGGTACTAGAGTGCAAACTAACAAGTGTGAATAAATGTGTTGAGGTTGAACACTTGAGAGAATCCATCGATCAGGGGACATTGATGTATTCCCAAAGAATTGTCGATGGCGAGAGAACCTACCACTGATGACTGTAAGTCTCAAGGCACTCGAAAATGACTTTAGATTCCTATCCCAGAATAAATGATCTGAAATCAATGGGATGAAATCCGTTGGAAGGAGGGAATTAAGGTATCCCCATTATCCAACATGAGGTACTCAACAAAGCTGTATAATGTGGAAGGACTCAATCATAAGGTGCACAAACAAGTAACTGTACCGGGAATGGTCGACATGCAAAGTCAAGATAACTGAGGAATGCTCGACTCAGGTTTCAACTTCCTTCGAGCAAGAGCATAACGGTGAATGGTGACTGCATGTAGGCTGAATAGACTCGATATGCAAAACTGGGACATCTCTGTGACACAGGAGGAATCAACAGAGGCTCCACAGGGACTAGAAGCTTAACCAGTCGGTGGAGATAAAATCAGATAAATGAGTACAGCTCCTAAAGTCAAACTATAAACCCAACCAATGGATGTGATATACAGTGATCTGTTCTAACGCGACATGACTCGACAGCTGCCAAAGATAACATCTTTCCTTGTCCGGATTTTTGGTTTTTAATTTTTTTTTTTGGACTTTTCAAATATTTAAAAAGCTTGAAAAAGAATAAAACTGCTTTATAGTTACAAACCAGGAGGAGATGCGTGTCATATGGGAAAACAAACTAGTTCCAAGCAGTGGAACATACCTATGCTCAATGCAAGGATACATGTGTAGGGTAGCGACACTTGGGGGAAAGTCCCCTGCTGGTAAAATAGGGAATCAAGCTGCAAAGGATATAAAAGATGGCTCTGCATGGCTAGACATGAGACAAGTTCAGGATATATGGCTGATACTCAAAGTTATGGAAGCCGACATAAGGTTCAATGAGGCAGGCAAAGCTCATGATAATGCAATTACAACTTGACATAAGGGAGTCCCGGGGAAATGGCCAGCATAAAGTTCAAGAGGAGTATGAAGCTCTTGCTCAAGGACATGGCGGGACTAAAAGGGAATCACGGACCTAAGAGAGGACTCACAGCATGGGTACCAAATGAAAAAGGGAGCTAACTAGGACACCCATGTATAGGAAAGCTCTACCATTCACATAATATCACTTCTAACAGCAACATGAAGGTTCCATGATACCATGGAATGGGTTCGTACCTAAGGTCAAGATGGAATGGTCATAAGGCAATGCATAAATGCAAGCGGATGTGATATCCTAACCTATATGCCAGTTCAGACATAATACCTATGATAGGAATGAACAGGTCGAAACCTTGGAGAGAGTGTACAAAAACGGGACCCTACATGACAACCATATTAGTCCAAAACAACCCAAAATAGTCAATAAAGAATCCAAACTATAGGATATAGGGAGAAATGATCATGACAACTAAACCCAAAGGGAACAACGCGGTGAATGATGGGACATAAAAATGAATGTCAAGTGTAGACCCAACGTTCACCTATCCACTACCACCCCCGCGAGGGTGACCACTGGTGTAAAGACCGAGCGAAGGGAATAAAAATCCTCCACAAATGGAGTAGAGGATGGAATATGACCATTCCCAAATCTATGAGCGCGGTAAGGGGTTGTGATGCCCCCAATTTTGACACTAGGGTCCGTACTAGGACCAAGGACGGGTGATAGGATACCAGGCATGCCAAAAAAAAAAGATACGAACTCAAGAGAGCATAAATATACTGAAGTAACCTTGATCCCAAAGGCCAATTAGTGCACAAAGAGCACACTCCTAAGAAAATCTATAGCCAAAATACATGCAAACCAAGGGGAGGATATGTGAGCTCCCGAATGCAGCAGGTATGTCTTTCCTAGGAGAGGCTTGAAAGTCCCATACACTACAAGTGGAGGTACGTAACCAATTATAGTGGCCCTCAGCTTCAACGCATATAGCGACTGTGCTGTCTGACCTCTATCTGGCCAGGACACTCACAGAATAACCTCTGCAAGTACCCCCTGTGATACCTAGGTAAGGAAACTAAGGTCACATCAATATAATCAATGCTCAAGCAGACAGTTGCAGGCGGGATTGACCGTATGGGTAGGGTAGCAAAGCCTGAAACTCTCGAAAGAGCCCCCAGATACGAATACAATCCTGGAAATATCTCCGGTGCTACTCAGTTATGACTAGGGGTCATCCCAATCAATAACCACTCACACTGCCTCGTGCTTAACTGTCTTTTGAGAGGAGGATCCTGAGAAACACCAATTATACCAAGGAATTTCACACTCTCACCTGGACAGACACATACATGTTGTTGTTTAGTGGTCTTGGAGAATTTACTCACAATGAACTATTCCAAGACCCTAAAACCTAATCTTGTTGGTGTACCCTATCAAAGAAAATAGTGTAATCCATTTTAATTAACCGTTGATTTTAATTGGCTGTGATTACTCAAAGGGAAGTGGCCGTGCAACTAGTGATATGAAGACTCAGCAGTGAAATAAAAGTGCACACCATAACAAACAAAGCTAAGTGCAATCTTTGTCAAATTAAAAACAGGGTATGCCACTACATGAGATGCATAAATATATATTCCCTTCTGAATGCGAATGCAATCCTTCCTATATGAAAGCCTAAATAAAACTCTCATCCAAGCAATCCAATGCAAGTACCTCCTCAAATCCATATGCAAAAAATGCAACTACCTTGTATTTTTCAATATAAAAGAATGAAAAATGCAATAAAAGTCATCTAAAACTCTCAGTCTCTGCAGCAAGTATAAAACACAATCCCAACAAGACACCAAGACAAAAAAGAGTAATGCACTAATGGAAAAACAAAAAGGATAAATGACTAAAACTACTTTCAAAGAAAAATCAATGAAAAAGTGGTCTCTGGTCACAAAAGAAGCATCCAATAGACAACATCAGACCCAAGGAAGACCTAACCACACTCACAACCCACCCAACAACTTCCCACAACATCAAACTCACCAAAAGGGAGGATGTATGCGACTGTTTAAAGAACAACTGCGTATATACATGACTTTTGGCCAAAAAGCTGCATGTATACATGGATTTTGGCCAAAAACCTGCGTGTATACGCGACTTTTGGCCAAAAACCTGCGTATACAAAGAAGGTAGTGGTAAAAAGTAGGCCAAGGGTCAAACCAATAAAGGGGAGTGTCAATGGATGAACATACTATAAAATGCAACACAGAAACAAGGAGAAACAAAGAGCAAGTCAATAATATCAAGCACATTGTGCCGCTACACCCCAAATACAAACAAGGAACGTCCCCAGCGGAGTCGCCAATTCTGTTACAGAGAGAAATTCCTATGGCATGGGGTACCACAATAGACAGCTTGACTCCATAAATTAATCTTTTCCAATATGCAAGAGAAATCAAATATCTAACACTAAAGGATCAAAACTTGTACCTTATTCCAGACGGTTGAAGTAGATCCCTATTGAGATTTACAACTCCATCTTGAATTGATAAATTACTTCCTCAACAATCAGTAAACAAGACAAGCATGCTATATATATTGGTGTTAGATCTACTCTAGCATATATAATCAACAACGTATAAGCATTTGAAATCATCCATGGATAAAATATTCATTCAAACATACATTATTGGACGTGAAAGATATTTCTATTAATATAAAATCAGAGATTACAATGAATACAACCTCTGTTGGCACGTCTGCAAATCAGAGAAATTGAATCCCCCACTTGGGCCTCCACCACCTCAATCCTCCATCTCTCGATAGCAAGTTCACAAGCAAAAGACAAGCTTGGGAAGAACACCAAAGTGCTCAAAGAGACAAAGGGATGTAGACTCAAGCATAAGTTCCGGCAACAATGGACTATAGTTTCTTTGCTCTCAATTCTCACATACTCCTCAATGTATCCAAAGGGTTCCTTATATAGCTCTTCAATGGGGCAATGAAGGGTCGAATCCGAGCGATCTCAAGGCATATGCAAGGCCAAGAGACAAGTGAGTCAGATCCACATCAAGGAAAACTGCAAAATATTTTGGCCTTTTGCACACATCCCGATGTACACGGTTTTAGGGCTCAAACCCACGTATATACGCAAGAAAGGGTTTAAAAGTCGCGTATAGCAAATTAAGCATGTTTTTAGGGATGATCTTGGAAACATCAAAGGTATGAAAAAGGTCCATGGGGTCCAAAGAGTCTGCAGAGGGACAGGGGAAGGCCATACAAGTGTGATTCACTAGGTGTGGTAAAATTAGCTATAACAGAAGCAACACCCTGAAGTGATCTTCCTATTGATGGCACTACCTACCTAATCTGAATCAACATAACCCTCCAGGTTAATCTTCTGATTCACCTCATACTTGATCCCATAATCAATTGTATCCCTCAGGTACCTCAGAATATGCTTTGCAGTAATCAAGTGAACATGTCTCGGATCTGTCAAGAACTGGCTCAAGGTGTTCACAGCAAAGCAAATGTATGGTCTCATGTTCGTCAGATACATCAAGGACCCAATCATCTAATGATACATCGTAGCATCAACCATCTCTGATGAAGCATCACTAACAACTTCAAGTTCGATGTCATAGGTGTGGTCATGGCCTTGCAGTCCATCATCCCAAACCTCTTCAGGATCTCTACTGCATACTTCCCTTGTATGAGGGAGATTCCATCCGTATTCTTCCACACCTATATGATTAGAAAATAACGCATCATACCCAAGTCCTTCATTTTGAACTCGACCGTAAGCTTTCTCTTCGTATCAGTAATCAACCCATCCATACCTGTTGCAAACAGATCATCTACATATAGTAGGAGCATCACTAGGTTTCCATCTTCAACCTTGTAGTAAAGGTTGGAATCTGCTTTACTCTTGGTAAAGCCCAAACTGGATAGAAAGCTATCAATTTCATCATACCATGTCCTGGGTGCCTATTTCAAACCGTACAGGGCTTTCTTCAATCTGCACACATGAGACTCCCTGTCATGTATCTCAAAACCGAGTGGCTATTGTACATATACTTCCTCTTCCACTACACCATTCAAGAAAGCAGTCTTGACATTGATTTGGTGTATCTTCCATTTCATCATTGCAGCTAGAGCAAGTACTGATCTAATGGAAGTGTACCTGGCTACAGGTGCAAAGGTTTCTTCATAGTCTATTCCTTCTTTCTGGGAGAAACCTCGAGCCATGAATCTTACCTTATATTTCTCTATGCTACCATCTGCAACATGCTTGATCTTGTAGATCCATTTGGAAGTTACAACCGACTTCCCTTCTAGTCTTGGGACAACATCCCAGACATCATTCTTCATGATCTATTGATACTCTTCGATCATAGCATCCTTCCATTCTTTTCGTTCTACCACTTCTTCATAATTGGAAGGTTCTTCATTGATAAAGCCACATAGTAAAGCTACATATCTGGAGTAGGATCTGGTTCTCTTTCTTTCTCTGTGATTCTCTTCTGGAGCCTCATATCTTTCCGCACCTTGGATAATTTCTCATACCCAAGCAGGTTTCCTCTTTTGAGGATTCTTCTCTTGAGGTGGATCTGCAGGTCTTTGTGGTTCTTCAAATTCTCGATCTTCTTCTTGAATTTCTTCGTTCATAGTCACTATCATGAATTCTGGGTGCTTTTGCTTCTTCAGGATCTTCAGCAGGTCTCTTTTTGGATTTGTTGTAAGTTGTGTCTTCATCAAATGTCACATCGCTGCTGATGTTGATCTTCTTGAATCCTGGGAAGTATATTCTTTAAGCCTTCGAGCTTTCAAAGTATCCCACAAATATACCCTTCTTTCTTGAAGGATCTAGTTTCGTTCTCTTCTCTTTTGGAATGTATATGTACACTGGACAACCGAATATTCTGAGATGGCCAACTTCTGGTTTCTTGCTGGAAAATACTTCTTCAGGTGTCTTATTCTCGAGTACTCTGTGTGGGGTACGGTTCTGTACATACACCGCTGTTCTGGTAGCTTCTTCCCATAGATGCATGGGAAGATCTTGATCATGAAGCATTGCTGTTGTAGCTTCCATGATAGTTCTATTCTTCCTTTCTACAACCCCATTCTGTTGTGGATTATATGGAGTGGATAACTCCCTCTTAATCCCTAATTCTTTGCATAAGTCTTTGAATTTAGTTGATGTGAATTCTCCACCATTATCTGATCGAAAGGTCTTGATCTTCTTTTCTGTGTGGTTCTCGATCAAGACTTTGAATTCCTTGAACTTGTTGAAAACTTCATCTTTTTTCTTCATGAAGTAAATCCATGTCTTCCTAGAAATGTCATCAATGAAAGAAACATAGTATACATACCCGCTTAGTGAACTTGATGATGTTGGTCCGCATACATCGGAGTGGATGATTTCCAAGATTCCTTTTGCCTTGCTCTCACTACTTAGAAATGTCTTCTTTGTATTATTTCCTTTCACACATCCTTTGCAGACCCCTTCATGTTTTTCTTGAATTTCTGGAAGACCTTCAACAACTTTGCTTGCAAGTGGTAGTGCTCTGTAATGCACATGTGCAAGCCTTCTGTGCCAAAGTTCATTTGGCTCTACTGTGTCATGGAGCAATGCTTGTTCTGGATGAACCTTGAATTTGTATAATCCTCCTTCTTTTTCTCCAATCACTATTGCATCGTCAATAGTCTTTCCTCTTGACCACATGAGGACTTGGCCATCTACAAATGCAACCCTCATGCCTTTTGCATCCAGTGCTGA
>LPNX010441958.1:545806-557493 GCA_001517045.1 Pseudotsuga menziesii
TATTTTTCCTCAGGGAAACCATAAATGGAGAAAACCTCGTAGCTTACTCAGAGATAGAATTAGCACCAAAAGTGAAACCCAAAACAGTAAGATGATCTCTCGACAGCAGTAACCTCTTTCTTCCTTGCCCCAGTGTCTTTCTCTTCCTCAGCTATGCGCTACAATTGAGTGTGTGATAAATAAAGAGGCTAGCTCTCTATTTATACTAATTCCCGACTTGACTAAAACCAACTAGGGCTGACTTCACTAGGTGAGTCTAATAACCCTAGTGCCCCAGAATTGTGGGGACTTTAACCCTTAGACAATAGGAGGGTTACCCACCTGGACTTGACATGACTAGTTTACATTATAGAAACTCTCTATAGGAACCTATGGGCATGGCATCACTCAAGTACATTACAAATACATCCCAGAATAAACATCGGGTTACAATACATAAGAAATACTAGTGAATACATTCCGAAGTTACAATTACTTTGCATTAATACTTCCAAGAAAGTTTACAGAGCTGCAAAACCAAGCACAACGGCTTCAAAAATGAATGTCAAACCCTTTCTTCCTCTCTTGAGGCTATATTTATAGTGTCATGGGCTCCTGATACCAACCCCGAAATAGAGCCAAATTCAGTTTACCAAAACTGAGAATCAATCCCGCACACATAAAATCCTAACAGATTATGGTTTGGCAGATTCGCCATGATCATGAGCTAATCAGGAAAGCATGCTGGGTTGTGCATGATGGGGAAAAATATAAATCATACACCTAAAAATTAGGCTCGCTTGATCAAAAATGACCTCTCAGGATATCTTCAAATGACCTACAACAGTTTAACTCATCCCTGCATCTTTAAACAGTGAAATAATTTTCAGTCGTAGATCTACACATGCTTGGATCTTGACCGTTCATTCTTGCCCCATCGTGCTCCATACAATGACTTTTGTGGCTCCAATTTCTGAGTGCGATATCCAATAGGGAGAGGACACATCATTAAAGCATGTTTCTCATTGCGCAGGTGCTCCCCAACTATGAGTGTGCAAGTTCTGATAGCGGAATTATTTCCCACTGTAGATCTGATTCTGGCTTTGATCCAAGCCGTTGAAAACTGTGGGGTCTACCCAATGTCACATATTGGGAGATCTACTTTCCTCATACATATGTTTTCCCTTTCCACACCATCGATCTTAGGTCTAGACTTTCTCAGCCGTTGATATGAGATCAAGCTACGGGGTGTCGAAAAGCGAGATCTATGCTTTTCACGACCAAATTTCTTATGTTTCCGCTTTCCACCTTTCCGCTCTCTTCCTGGTCGTTGATATTCCACAGGAACATTCTAGACCATTGATCCCACGGATTGCAGAAGGCGGGTTCATCAACTTTTACGATCGTGATTTTTTCTTTTTCGCTTCCGCCTTTAGCAGAAAGTGGAAGGTGGATTTTCCAACTTTCGTGGCTACAATTCTATCCTTTCTGCTTCCATTTTTTTTGGATCGTTGATTTGTGTGGAAGTCATCCTTGACCATTGGATCTTGGACTGTAGAAAGTAGAAGCGGATTTACAACTTTTTATAACCAAAATTTTCCATTTTTTGCCTTTCTGCTCCCGATTTTCCCCTTGCAGAAATGATTTTCAGCCTTTGATCTTCCCCGCAGTGGATCCAGGCCGTTGATTGCTGTTAGCTTTTAACCTTGATCAGATTTTTCTTATTCATGTACATTTCCATGTTATAGCTTAAGGGTTATATTTATCATTTTGACATCCAGGCTTAGGAATAAACCTCCTAAGCAACTTCAAACCCTTTCTGCATACCTCTAGGTCACAGGACATGAATATTTTTTTGTATTTACCCCTCATTTTTCATCGTCCTACTCTTTTACAGGGGGAATTAGTGTGGATGAATTTATAAAATCTTCAAATTTAGCACAAGTACTAACAACGACTCCAACTCAGGGATGTTATCCTCCCTGTGAGGTAGAAAAGAACTCTGTAGACCAAGTGCCTGATCCATTGAGTTGGTCCTAATATTTTCTTGCAGCCCTCAAATTTTTTTCTAGTGCCTGTAACTTTGGATTTACCTGAAAAGAAAAATCAAATGAAAACTCCTCTTGGGGACCTTACTATCTTCACCTCAGGCTTTATGTCTGTCAGAGGGCCATCCACACACACAATATTAAAAATAAATGGTATATACAATGTCATGGGAACTGGACCTACTTTACAAAAAATAGTGCTTGAGGAGCCTCCCATTCACAAGATCTCCAGATAATAGACCGCCCTCCATCTCTCCCAATAGGTAGGCATTCTTTCCTCTAAAAGCTGAAATATTGTGAGGGCCCTTCCACGGGTGGTAAAACTTACCATGCTTCCCTTTCTCCTCATATGGTGCATCCCATAACAAAACTACATCCCCCAACTAGAAATCATCAGGCTTCATCCTCCTGTCAAAGATCTCTTTCATTTTCTCCTGAAATTTTTGAGTTTTGTCAAACAATTGCTCCCTTTTCTACTATAGTTCAATCAACTGATACATCCTCCTTTGAGTTGGATGGGTTTTCGTTTCCTCATCTTGTAGCAATTTCATCACTAGAAATCTCAGGGAACTAGGAAAAATTACCTCAGAACCATAAACCAACTGGAATGGTGAGGTGCCAATGGATTTATTTACACCGATCTTGTCAACCCACAAATCATGAGTCAATTTTGTCTGCCAGGTCTTCTTGTTATCCTGCAACATCTTTTTAATGATTCTCATGAGGCTCGTATTTGAAGATTCTGCCAGCCCATTTCCCTGCTGATAGTAGGCCGTGGAATGTCCCAAGTGTTTGATATTTGAAGCAAAATTCCACTATCTTCTTTGACTTGAATGTAGGAGAATTGTTAGTGATTATCTCCCTGGGAACACCGAATCTCAATAGTATATGCTCCACCAGAAATTGCATAATTACTATCTCATTGGCTTGTCTTATGTGGTGACTTCGATCCATTTAGTGAAATAGTTAGTGGTAGCGAGGATCCACATGTGCTATCCTGAGGAAGGTGGGTTTATCTCTCCAATAAAATCCAACCCCCATTGATGGAAAGGGGCCTCAACATGTATGGGCTTCAAAGGAAATGGGAGAAGCTTCCTCCTCCCTTCAAAGATCTGACATTTGTGGCAGAAAACAACTTTCTTGTGACTATCAAAGAAGATAGTGTGCCAATAAAATCCTTCCCTCATGATCTTGTTCATAGTGGCCTTCAAAGAGTGATGAGATCCAAATTCTCCTGCATGGAATTCTTCAATGAGCTTCCTTGCCTCCTGCTCATTTACACAGTTCAGCAGCACCCCTCCTAGTTCCTTCCAATACAATTTTCCATCTACGATGCAAAACCTATATGCTTTCTGCTTGAGAAATATGGCCCTTGTCCTGTCCATACCTTGTGGGGCTTGTAGATGTTGTAACACAATGATGATATCAGTGTCCCATGGGGATGATAGGAAATTCTTAGCTACTGCGGGATTGGGATGTCCCTCAGGATCTTGCTCTTCTGCTGACAATTCAACAATCGTGTGTAAGCTAAGAGCATCACAATTAGATAGTGCCATGAGATTGGCTAGTCCCTGGCCTTTGATTAGTTTTGTGGGATTGATCTCTAAATCATATTCAAGAAGGATCGCTGTCCATTTTCCCCTCCTACTGTTAGGGTCTAGTTGGGTTAGGATATCCTTCATAGCACAGGTGGGAACATGGGAAATAGTGTGAGAATGCAGGATGTACACTCAAAACTACTTTAAGGCCCGCACCAGGGCATAAGCCTACTTGTCTAGGATGTTGTATTTCAGAGGAGCATCTCTTAAGGTTTTGTTGTAAAAAGAAATGGGCTGCTCATGTCCCTCATGATTCTTCTATAGCAATACCCCTGCCACTGTGTGCTCTGGGGCAAATGAAAATATAAGGAAATATTTAGAAAAATCAGGGCTTGCTAGTACATGTACTTCAGAGATAGCCTTCTTGATATCCTCAAAAGATTGTTTTGCTTCAGTTTTCCACTTGATTTCTTTGTCCTTTCCTATAATGTTCATTATATATCTCATTATTTCTGCAAAGGCATCAATGAATCTTCTTAGAAAATTTACCTTCTCCAAAAAGGATTGAACCTCAACTTTATTCCGAGGGAGTTCAATGTTACGAATTGCCTCAACCCTCTTTGGATCTATCCTGATACCTTCCTAAGAAATTATGTGCCCCAATAACTTCCCTTCCTTCATGGCAAAGAATGATTTCTTTAGATTCAAAGAGATGCCGAATTTTCTGCACTTTCTGAACATTCTCAGCAGGTGTGGAACGTGTTCCTCATCGAACTATGAAAATATAGTGATTTCATCCAAATAGATGACCAAGATTTTATCCTTTTCGTCCGTGAAATCTATTTCCATGGCCCACTGGAAGGTTTCCCATGAATTCATGAGTCCGAAAGGCATTTTTGCATACATGAAAGTGCCCCAGGGAGTGGTGAAGGTTGTCTTCTCTTGGTATTCTGGGTGAACCACTATCTGATTATAGCATGGGAAGCCATCTAAGGTAGAAATCCTTTGGGAAACCCTACCCTCTACAAGATATGGTCCATTTTAGGAAGTGGGTAATGATCCTTCAAAGAAACTCTATTCAAGTTCTTAAAGTCAATGCATATCCTTAACTGCCCATTCTTATTCCTAATCGGGACCAGATTTTCCACCCAGCATGAGTTTTTGAGGGCCTGTTGAGGCCCTGAAAATCACAGGCAACAATAGTAAGGGATTCTCCCCTATCAACGTTCCCAACTAGCCCGTTGACTGTTTGGTATAGGGAATCCGTCCGGTTTGCGGTCCGGCTACCGTAGGTCAAAGTAACACAACAAAGGGCTTTACCGGCTGCGGGCCGGTCCACCGTGTTTTTTGTATTTTTTTGATTTAATGTAAGATATGCAAGTGCCTAACTAATAATGCAGGGTGCTATAGATGTAAGGAACAATCACAATGTGATGCGCAGGTTCTTACCTCTCGTCTTAAGGTCCATAAGCACCCAAAGACACATACAACACAAACTTAAACTAACTACCTAAACTATCCCTAGGGAGTAGAGTTATCATTCATTGGTGAGTAATACATTCTGTACATGCATTTTGAAGAGTTACAGATAGCTGATACCTCATTCAAGACACATGAACAATTACATATATTTAAACAACCAGATAGCCGATTATTTTATGAACAACATTTATTACTCATAGTGGAAGACATCCCAAAAGATACTGAAGAACAATCAACAAGAACATAGGTTCAGGAAGTTAAATACTCTCACAGTAAATGAAACACAGCGGAAAATGAAATAGTTCCTCTTCAACATTATTCATTTAGTCGCATTGATACATTCCACATTTTGCTCTCTCCAAAAGGCAAGAGTTGCACTTTCTGAATGTAAAACGAAATAGTTCCTCTTACAAGCAAAAGAGTTTACAAATTTTTCAGGGAAAAAGCCCCTGTAACTTCTCCCTTTCCAGTATTTAAATGAAACAATAAATCGTTTGGGTTTCCCCCAACACATGACCTTTCGGTCTCCCCAACGTTTCGTATTTTTCTGAGTTGTCTATATGTATTCATGATTCTTTTAGTAACGGAACAACAGTCAGGTTCGTTCCTTTAGCGTTATTGAATTTGTCTTCCACTTCGAGGGCCCTTTCAGTGATCTAGTCGGTGTCGTTGTGATTTTTTCTAAACTGTTCTTCTATGTCTTCACGCATCAGTTCCTTACGCACACCTGCAATTAACCCACGTGTATTATCCATTTGGGACTGGGCTATGAAACAGAGCGGCAAATTATATAAAATGAAATGACTTCTCCACAAAACAAATGGCCTCGTGCACCACGGCGGAAGTTGGAAGGATATTGACATAGGAAGTCAAAGGCTTGGCTCAGCCGCAACGACGGGAAGAAAAAGAAGACTAAGAGGCGCGATTCCAAGCTGTGGGCGAGAAAACTCCATCGGAGATTGGGTGACTTTGATGTCGGATGCCAAATGGACTTCCCAGCCGTAACGGTGGAAAGACAAGCGCTAAAATGATGCGAAATGCGGGCGGGAGAGGGATTAATTGGACGTCGGAAGACATTCGAATCAGAAGCTCAATAGCTTTCCCAATCGTATTGGCGGAAGGGTAAAAGCTACGGGAAAGCGATTGAAGATAAATAAGAATTGGACGTCAGAGTGATTTGGGCTTCGGACGCTAAACTGCTTTGGGAGCCGCAACGGCGGAGGGAAAAATACCAAAAGTAGCCGATTTTATAGAAAAAATAAGTGTTCGAAAGCCTTTAAAAAATCAACAACAGTCAAGGACCCTTTCATTTTCCAAGCGACGGCTTGTCAAAGACAATTGGAAAAACCAAACCCAACTATGCGACCCGCTGCAAGAATTCAAGCACAAACAAATTCTAGGAACAGACTGTATATAAATTGTTCAAAACATCCAAACTTAAAGCATGACTGAAGAAAAAAAAAAAAAACATCAAGGATGAAACAACCTGAAGCGATATTCAGCTATGAGGAGGGGCCCAAAATTTAAGAGATTTGGGGAGAAAAGTTGCAGCAGCAACAACTGGCGATTACCTGGTGAACCTAGATCTCTGGGCAATTAATCTTTGAGTGACAAACTATCTAACAACAGATGCATCATTCTGAATTCTTCCAGCTATCTAGATTTCTCGAATGCCGACAGTGTGTACCTTCAATCATTGATAATAGTCCAATTTGGGAAAGTGGAAACCAAGATTTTCAAGTCCAGATAACTCTGTTGAGGCCAGAAGATGAATTTCATTATTACCTTTGTCTTCAGGTGGCTGATAGCTTTGGACACCACAGGATTGTAGCATATGGTAAACATAAATATTCGTTTGTTCCTCATTCTCATGCCATTTTAGTACCCTTTTGTACTTTTGGACTTTTGTCCCTTTTCTTATGAGTCCTCCTGAATGCCCTGTCTTATTGAATTTTATTTTAGGATCCCTTATCCCATAGTGTCCTTTTGTGTGAGTGGTATACTTTAAGTTTTAGCTCACGGACGGAGAGGATCTTTAGGCAACTTAGTACTCATGATTCAACACCTGCTTTGATTTATGATGCTTTCCTAGGAGTTTTTTGACTCTTTATTTGCCTATTGGCATTCATTTCTTGGCATGAGATCATTTATATTCAATATACTGTTCACCTTGCTCCTTTCCATGGGTCTTCGACTGTCACTCCTTAGGACACTTTAAGTGTGACGTGGGTGGAGCCCCAACATAGTGTTCCAGACTCTCTGAATCCGGTTTATTACATAGGGGTTAAGCAGGACTTCAATGCACACCGAATTATTCGAGAAAACGACTAAACTGGAAGAATTTCTTTCATATAAACAGCAATGCATAGCCTGCTACCAGAACGTTTATCAAACCCAGGAATTTCGGATGTTCCCCATGCAACCGCAGGTTTGCTCCCTTTATTGAAATCAACAAAACAAACTAAACACATGACTCAAAAGACAGCCAGATGAATTATTTATATACAAGATGGATGAACTCAAACAAACTCAAGAAAAATAAGGCTTGAGAACCAAACCATTTACTGGTAGGTTCTCCTCCCACCCCTGCAGATCTTGCAACTTGTAAGTAGAAGGACCAATCTTGGCTGCAATCTGAAAAGGGCTTACCCACAACTGCTGGAATTTGGTATGCTTTCCTTTCTCATCATGGGGGTGGTCCCATTTGAGGACTAAGTCTCCTAATTCAAAGTCTTTTGTCCCAACTTTATGCTTGTCAAACCATCTCTTAACTGACTCTTGTTGTAGCCTAAAGTGTTATTTGGCTTTAAATCTAGCCTCCTCTACTTTCAGGAGATTATATATTCTTATTTGTAAAACTTCATCATCAGACCCCCTAGACTCTTGAGCTAGTATGGAAGATGGTAGCATGATATTGGGAGGGATGATGGCTTCTTTACCGTAGACAAGGGTATATGGAGACACTCCAACTGCAGACTTGGGGGTGACTCTATCAGCCCAAAGGGAATTTGGTAACGCTGAGTGCCAAATCCTCTGGTTTTCTACCACAGTATTCTTTAAAATCCTAATCAAATTTTTGTTAGAGGATTCAGCCAGGCCATTTCCTTGCAGATAGTAATTAGTAGAATAATGCAATTTTATCCCTTTATCATGAGCAAAAGCAGTCAATTTGATTGATGAAAAGTATTTGGCATTATCAAAAACTAACGAAACTGGAACTCCAAACCTGGTCATGATGTGGTCTTGTAAGAAGCTGATAACTTCGTCTTCATTTATCTTGCACAACGGGACAGCTTCGACCCAGCGAGTGAAGTAGTCAGTTGCAGTCAGAATGTATTTGTGTTGGAGAGAAGAATTCGGTTTTATTTCTCCAATAATATCTAGCCCCCATTGTTCGAATGGTTCCGTGATCATCACCGGCTTTAGGGGGGCTGCTGCTTTAGGCTGTCTTCCACCACACCTTTGGCAAATATCACATTTCCTGACATGTGCATGTGCATCCTTGAAGAGTGTAGGCCAATAGTAACCAGCGCTGAGGATTTTGTGGGCTGTAGTGTCTCCTGAATAATGTCCCCCAGCAGGACCGTCATGTAACTCTGACATTACTTTCTTCGCATCTTCCTTTTCTAGACATCTGAGGAGAACCCCGTCATAATTCTTTCTGAATAATAATCCTTCAAAAAGTTGATAGGAGGCCGATTTAAGACGTAGAGCTCTTCTTTGTTTGGAATTCCAATGCTCTGGCAACAACCCTGATTGCAGGTAATGCACGAGGTCTCTATATCAAGACTTAGGAGCTGTAAACAAAGGACATACATCCATTACATGTAATTCAGCCTCATCCTCCCATGCTTGTTCTTCATTGTTCCCGCCTTCAGTCATCAATTTGCACAACCCTTGACCTTTCACTATAGAGGCTGGCTTGAATTCAAGGTCGTACTCTTGGAGAGCTGTTACCTAGTTGCCCCTCCTTTCTCCTAACTCTTTCTGTATGAGAAGGGATCTTACAGCTGGGTAGGGGACTATTACTTTGGTTCGATTTTTTAATATATAAGGCCTGAATTGCTTCATTGCCTTAAATATTGCGTAAGCTTGCTTGTCAATGGATGGGTAGTTTAATTTAGCCCCTTGTAGACCAGTACTCATAAAGGATATTGGGAATTCATCCCCCCCTTCTTCCTTTTGGGTGAGCACAGCTGCTAGCGAATCATCGGGTGCAAAAGTATATAAAATAAAGTCTTTATCAAAATCTGGAATTTTCAAGGAAGGTGTGTGTGCAACAACAGTTTTAATTTTGCTGAAAGCATTCTTCTCAAGTTCAGTCCACTTGAATTGTGCATTTTGCTTGACCATCTGCTGCAGCGGCTTAACAGTCTGGGTGAAATCAGGCACAAACCTTCATACGAAATTTATGGTTCCCATGAAGGATTGCATCCCTTTTTTATTATGGGGCAAGGGGATTTGTTCAATGGCCTTGATTCTTTCTGGGTCAATGGAGATCCCTTGCTTTGAAACTACATGGCCCAACAACTTTCCTTCTGTGATAGCGAAAACACACTTCTTAGGATTGAGTGAAATTCCATACTTACGACAGCGTTCGAAAATTTGCCTCAAGTGAAATGCATGTTCTCCCCTTCTCTTCGAGAATATTGTAATATCATTAAGGTATACTACAACGCTTCGGCCAATCAGCCCGCAGAAAGCTATGTCCATAGCCCTCTGAAATGTCGCCCCAGCATTTATAAGCCCAAAGGGCATCCTTCTGTAGGCAAAGGTTCCCCACTTGGTTCTGAACGTTGTCTTTAATATGTCCTCTTCGGCTACCGGCACTTGATTGTAGCCAGAGAAGCCATCTAATAACGAAAACAATTCAGAACCCAAAACCATTTGTAGCAGCTGATCCATGGGTGGCACAGGATAGTTATCTTTGTCTGATGCACGGTTTAGGTTCCTGAAATCCACGCAGAGTCTGATTTCTCCAGACTTTTTTCTTACTGGTACCAGATTTGATACCCACTCAGAATGTCTGACTTTGAAGATGATTCGAGCATCCAATAATTTCTTTACTTCGCTCTAAATCAACGGTTCCAATTTTGGATGCATTTTTCTTAGTGGTTGCTGATATGGCTTGACGCTTGCTTTAATGGGAACGACATGCTTGATGATGCTGGTGTCATATGTTTTCAAGTCTTCGTACATCCATGCGAAAACATCTTTATATTGTTTAAATAGACTGATGAATTTGTCTCTTTCTATTGGCGAACAACATTTGCCAAGATTCACGAACTTAGGAGCCGTTTCAGTCCCCAAATTTATCAGCTCGAACTGTAGCGATGAGCTGTGTGTCTTTACGTTGGGTGGTCTTCTGAATTTTTCATTTAAATCGAACATTTTTTCCAACGTTCTGACTCCTTTAGGAATGAAATTATCGTATTTCATCTCATCTTGATGCTCTTCATCGTCTATGATCGCTCCTTTAAAAACCTCATCATTCGTTAAACATTCTATGATCTGCTGGTCATCATCGAACACTCGTAGGTTCGTAATCATATCAGGTACAAAGGGCCTGACAAGTAGTTCAACAGAACATCGATTATTAGTGGGTACGAGTCTATCGACTGATGTGGCCAATAGATCAGCAGCTGCATTTTTTATCCTTGGAATTGAAATAATGTTAAATGCATTAAAATATTTCAGCAAATCCCATACCTCATTCTGGTAAGCTTTTAAGTGGGGAGAGATACAATGTATCTGATTCCAGATTTGTTTCACAATAATTTCAGAATCCCCAAAAACTTTTATATTACTTACCTTCAATTCAATTTCCTTCTTGAGTCCCTATACCAGTGCTTCATACTCAGCTGTATTATTAGTACACTCAAACTCTGATCTACATGAAAGGAAATGTTTATTCCTCTGTGGGTCAATCAGGACACAGCCAGCCCCTGACCCTTCTAATGTCTTAGAGCCATCAAAAAATAAAGTTCAAAAATCATTAACTACTGGAAATGAATCTACTCCTACTGCTAAGTCTACTATTTTACAGTCAATCTCATTAGCCTCTGAGAATCGAAGGAGATCAGGCTGGGTATCAGATGTGTTACTGGCTTCTTCTGCTTGGTAATTACCTGGTTCCAACTCAATAAAATAGTTCCCCAATACAGAATCCACTGGTACATTCTTCTCCTCCAGTTGAGTAACATTGTGCTTCATGTGAGGTTCTCTTAAAATCTTGATCTGGTTCAGACTTCCTTTGTATGGCAACCACAGATGCGACCAATCTGAGGCAAAATATCCATTTAATACGAGACCATAATCTGAGGCAATCTCTGCTTAGGACGAGACCATAAGCATCTGGTATATCAGCCACCACGATGTCAATAACTTGGCACACTTTGTCATTAGATGCCAGATGGACTAGGACATCTTCCAGCTCACCAATAACCTTCACATCCGTTCTATCCAATTGAACCACCCTCCATGTGGACAGCTTAGGATGCCCATTGATATTTTTACAGACTGATATGGGAATAACATTTAATGATGCCCCTGAGTCTACCAAGCAGTTATGTACATTATGATTGAAAATTTCAAACGTGAGGAGGAAAGGTGGATGTTTGCTTTTAGACTTACCTCCAAC
>LPNX010441958.1:559045-570259 GCA_001517045.1 Pseudotsuga menziesii
CTCCTGGCATGAGTCTGGGTGGGGAGTGAGGAGGTGAACCAACTGGAGTATGAGCAGGAGAATTGTGAGGGGTCTCTGGGCCTTCTTGGTTCAAAGGTAGTACAACCTCTTGTAAAGCAGATTCTACAAGCTCTTCCCAGTCTCCCACCAACACTGAGTCTTCTGTTACAAGACGATCTTTCTTTTTAACTCTCTTCTGGGCAATTCAGGGATGATTGGCAATCCTCCAATATTTTTTACGTATTCCCTGGTATGCCTTCTCATATCATTAACAATTTTGTTACCGACATAATAATGATGTTCTCTTTCTTCCGGAATTGGATTACGGAACCCACTGCTTTCAGAACTGTTACCAGTGGAATATTCTCGGGAAAACGGGTTTCCTCGGCCAGCCATGCACTGGCGGCCCTCCTTCTAGCACCAAAAATGTTGAGGCCCCGAAAATCGCAGGCAACAACAGTAAGGGATTCTCCCCAATCAACGTTCCCAACTAGCCCGTTGACTGTTTGGTATAGGGAATCCGTCTGGTTTGCGGTCCGACTACCGTAGGTCAAAGTAACACAACAAAGGGCTTTACCGGTTGCGGCCCGATCCACCGTGTTTTTTGTATTTTTTTGATTTAATGTATGATATGCAAGTGCCTAACTAACAATGCAGGGTGCTAAAGATGCAAGGAGCAATCACAATGTGATGCACAGGTTCTTACCTCTCGTCTTAAGGTCCACAAGCACCCAAAGACACATACAACACAAACTTAAACTAACTACCTAAACTATCCCTAGGGAGCAGAGTTATCATTCATTGGTGAGTAATACATTCTGTACGTGCATTTTGAAGAGTTACAGATAGCTAATACCTCATTCAAGACACATGAACAATTACAGATATTTAAACAACCAGATAGCCGATTATTTTATGAACAACATTTATTACTCACAGTGGAAGACATCCCAAAAGATACCGAAGAACACTCAACAAGAACATAGGTTCAGGAAGTTAAATACTCTCACAGTAAATGAAACATAGCTGAAAATGAAATAGTTCCTCTTCAACATTATTCATTTAGTCACATTGATACATTCCACATTTCGCTCTCCCCAGCAGGCAAGAGTTGCACTTTCTGAATGTAAAACGAAATATTTCCTCTTACAAGCAAAAGAGTTTACAAATTTTTTAGGGAAAAAGCCCCTGTAACTTCTCCCTTTCCAGTATTTAAACAAAACAATAAATCGTTTGGGTTTCCCCCAACGCATGACCTTTCGGTCTCCCCAGCGTTTCGTATTTTTCTGAGTTGTCTATATGTATTCATGATTCTTTTAGTAACGAAACAACAGTCAGGTTCGTGCCTTTAGCGTTATTGACTTTGTCTTCCGCTTCAAGGTCCCTTTCAGTGATCTGGTTGGTGTCGTTGTGATTTTTTCTAAACTGTTCTTCTATGTCTTCACGCATCAATTACTTACGCACACCTGCAATTAACCCACGTGTATTATCCATTTGGGACTGGGCTATGAAACAGAGCGGCAGATTATATAAACTGAAACAAATTCTCCACAAAACAAATGGCCTCATGCACCACGGTGGAAGTAGGAAGGATATTGACATCGAAAGTAAAAGGATTGTCTCAGCCGCAATGGTGGGAAGAAAAAGAAGACTAAGAGGCGCGATTCCAAGCTGTGGGTGGGAAAGCTCCATCGGAGATCGGGTGACTTTGACGTTGGATGCCAAATGGACTTCTCAGCCGTAACGGTGGAAATACAAGCGCTAAAATGATGTGAAATGCGGGCGGGAGAGGGCTTAATTGGACATTGGAAGACATTCGAATCGGAAGCTCAATAGCTTTCCCAGTCGTATCGGCAGAAGGGTAAAAGCTACGGGCAAGTGATTGAAGATAAATAAGAATCAGACGTTAGAGTGATTTGGGCTTTGGACGGTAAAATGCTTTGGGAGCCGCAATGGCGGAGGGAAAAAGACCAAAAGTAGCCAATTTGATAGAAAAAATAAGTGTTCAAAAGCCTTTAAAAAATCAACAACAGTTAAGGACCCTTTCATTTTCCAAGCGACGGCTTGTCAAAGACAATTGGGAAAACTAAACCCAACTATGCAACCCGCTGCAAGAATTCAAGCACAAAAAAATTCTGGGAATAGACTGTATATAAATTGTTCAAAACATCCAGACTTAAAGCATGACTAAAGAAAAAAAAAAAACATCAAGGATGAAACAACCTGAAGCGATATTCAGCTATGAGGAGGGGCCCAAAATTTAAGAGATTTGGGGAGAAAAGTTGCAGCAGCAACAGGGCCACAATGATGTTGGTCTCAAATAGTTTCTTGATCTCCTTTTCCACTAGGGGTAATAGCTTGGGGTTCATCCTTCTCAAATTTTTCTTGAAAGGAATCTCATCCTTTTTGATTGGTATATTGTGCTGGATTATACTTGTGTCATAAGCCTTGTGATCACTATAGATCCAAGCAAACAAATTTGAGTATTCTTTCATCAGTGAGATGCATTTCTGTTTGGCCTCAGGTGAGAGGGTTCTTGCTATTTTTATGACCTTGGGATGATCTTCTGCCCTAATATTTACATCTTCAACATATTCACAACTCAGGACCAGCTGAGGCTCCTTAGTAACATCATTTGATCAAATAGTTTTTCTAAAAGGACTAAGCCTCTGGGGATAGAGTTGCCTTTGAGATGGAGGATTTACTTACCACAAAGATTGTTCAGATACTTTTGTTTTCCTTCATCCTCTTGCAACTATGGCTCCCAAGCTTCCTCAGTTTCATCACTATCAGCATCTTCAACAAGAATAAGACCTTCATCTCGTGGCATTTATTTGGGAGCAACAATATGTCCTTGCAAAGGTTCCTGAGTGGGGGCATCCTCCTATAGAATCCCATTTTCTTCATCAATAGTCAATCCATTGAAATCCTCAGTGAGGGCGAGGAACTTCTGGATTTTCTTGTCGTCTTCAAAGACTTGCCAACTCTTAACATTATCTGGGATAGAGGGTATTTTCCTAAATTTGACTTCGTATTTTCCACTAGGGTGTATGAGGACCTTGAAAACAATAGTAGAACTAGCTAGAGAATCAGCTATACAATTTTGTAATCTGGGGATCAGATTAAAATTGCATTCTTCAAAACATTCTATCAGGTCCTAGGAAACATTTCTGTAGCTCCTCATCTTGGGATGTCTGGCCTGATAGTCACCTGTCATTTGTTTAATTACTAGCTTAGAGTCCCCATGTATCACTTCCCTCCTGACTTGGAAATATTTTAGGATATGAATTGCTAACATCACAGCCTCATACTCCGCCTCATTATTTTTGCAATCAAAGGAAAGTTTGTAGGAATAATTTAAAGCTTTCCCTCCCATGGATTTCACCCAGACTCCTGTTAGGATTATTAATCCTCCCTTGGTCAAATGTCTATTAGATTAATTATTTCCTAACTTAGGAACCTTAATTTAATTAAATGAGTCCACTAGTGCAATTGGGTCCACATGTATCAGTCATTGAAGTGTGGGGGATAATGATAGAGGTTAACTGCCACTTATTGCATGTGCATGCATTAGTGGGGGCACCTCCTAGACCAATCCCTACAGTTTAGGAGCCACTGGGAGTCCCAGCACCAACCTACTTCAGTTAGTTGGTGTTAGCACTAGTTAGCCACATTTATCCTTCAGTTACCCTCATATTACTCACTATCAGTTAGCTAGTGCATGCTTTGCATGGATAATGCATGCATGCATGTGGAGGAGTGCTTTTGTTCACCTACCACACTCAGTTGCACTGAGTTAACTAGTTGTTACTGTCTGTTGGAGTTATTGGTCATCGGAGAGTTGATTTGTTGGACTCCGATATTGATTGGGAGACCTTGAGTTAGAGATTCAGTTAGATACAATCTTATCCACTTGGAGAATTCAAATTCATTCCTCATGCATTCAAATTATACCTATTTGTAATCTATTTTACACCAGATATTATTATGATGAATATAATGTAAATTCTTGAGCAATACTTGTCCATTTCTTGTGTGGTTTGTCTTGTTGGATTTGTATTTTCATTCTCCAATCAATTGCTGCAATATAATCAGAACTCTCTGCCTAAAGATCTAAATGGAATTCAAATTCTAACAACTCTAGATCCCACCCCTTCTTTGCATGCTACCGCATCAAAACTTACATTCCACACTCCCAGTTCTTCCTGAGTAGGAAAAAAGGCAACATTCTATGATCTAGAAATGTCTTCTCCTCCTTCTATGAAGAGAATAGTAGATCCATCTCTGTGTCCAATGAATATATGGGGTGGTTGTGTGGCTTCTTAGCGCTTGTCACCATGTATGCCAACTTTTTCTCTCTGAAAATCCTTCTTTGTAGCCCAAAGATAGGTATGGTGGCATAGGACATGTCCATTTCGAGAGCACCTTTGAGTTTGGTTGCCCAAGATCTTGACAACAACATTTTAAACTTCATAGGGATGTCAACCACAACTACATACATGACAAGGGTTTTGGCAGGGATTTGGGCTAAATAAATGACAAGATATTTGATCAATCCTAGACACTTGAATTTACTAGAATCAAAGGAGAAAAGGTCTTTGTAAGGTCTAGTTACTTCCAACCCCAGTTTATCCATGATCACCCTAGGCATCATAATGTGGGAGGCTCCTGAATCAAGCATGGCATTGTGCAGGATAGAATTATGAATGTTTAGACTTGCATAGAAAGGGGAATATCTTCATCGACAAACTCATCTACATGGGGTCCAAATAGGATGGTGGTCCTATCATCTTGAATATTCAGGGAATTTGATATAACAGAGATTTCCCCTGTGGGATTCAATACCGTGGAAATTTTGGAACGACATTCCAAGTTTTTCAATAATTCAGTAAGAGGGATAGATATTTTGATCTTATCAATTTTGATCTCTAGGCTGAAAAATGTTTGTCCCTAATCAGAGCTTCATGGATTATCTTCTTTCCTTTCTTTCCCTTTGGGCTCTGTCACATTCTTGGAGGTGTCCTTAGGGGGTGGGGTTCTCTTTGGTTTGCTTGTAGAGGATTTTTTTGCTGCCTCTTTATTTATTATAACATGAACATATATGTTCCTTAGACCAATCTATCTTTGAAGATCCATGATAGCAAGCTGATATCCCCTCTGAAAATACTTTGTTTCCTCTGCAGGCTGCTCTTCCACTACTTGACAGGAATTATAATGCTCTTCTTTGGTAAAAAAATATAGAAGATGAGTTGGTATCCAGCCAGTGTATTTACTCCTCATTTTAGTCTTCATATCCTTGCTCCACAAAGTTTTCATGAAATGGGGGCCTGATAGGTGGATCTGGAGGGTTCCGTTGGTCTCTCTGCTTGTTCTAGAGGACTTGGGGTCTTCTCACATTTTGGTTCCTATGTTTCTACTGTTGATTTTCCCTGGGAGGTGGCCTGTTATCCACAACCAGCCTTTCCATCAATCTCTCAATGGCTTTCATCATCACGTCAATTATGGCCTCTTGTGAGTTAGCGGTAGAGGGCTGTTCAAGTTCTTTACCTTTCCTTCTCTCTCCTCCTTCTACTTCATCTCTTCTCCATTCTCCCTCATCCATTTTATTTTTTCTAGCAGCAGTCAAGTTTACCTCTACCTCTATGGCATCTTTCTTCATATTTTCTAAGGAGGCTGATCTCATTTTACTTAGCCATAAGGTAAACTCACTGTCAAAGGCTTCAACATATTGGAGTTGGGAAGAACAAGGGGTAGGTTTTAATTGGGTAGGGATGGCATTATATGTCTTCATAAATCTGTCAGAAAAGTCTTGGATAGACTCACTTTCCCTCCTCCTCGTAGAATGGTATTGGGATAGATATTACTTGGGGTTCTTCTTGTTTGCCCATTTGTCCTTGAAATAATCTTCAAAGGCTTGATAGTTGAGAATAGAGTTTCCCGGGAGGTTTTTGTACCATTTTCTTGCTTCTTCAACAAGAATTTGGGAAAATAGTATGACTTTAACATCATCATGGTCTACTTCTTCTAGGTCTACCCAATATGAGAACCATTCCAAGTGTTCCTCAGCTGAATACCCCCTTTCCCCATTGAATTGTCTGAGCCTTTGGGAGTATCCCGGAGGGAGGTCGTGAAGAACAACATGAAGGAGAATAGGGGAAAATCTATTTTCCATCCTTGGAATTACAGCGGGGTTTCCAAGAGGTATTATAGGAATGTGAGAGGTTGTGAGGCTGGAGGATGAAGGCCGATTTAGATTGGAGGCAGTGGGAGGAAAATATGTGGCAATAGACTGCTTTATGGCAGTGGAATTTAACAGGGATAATTCAGAGGTAATTATGGGGTACTTTGGGTTAGGAAAGTGTTGGAGATCCTTGACTATAGGCTCTGAGGTCTAGGGTGACCAGGAAATGCAGGAGAATTCAAATTTAGAGGTGTCAGAAACCACTTCAGAGTGGCTGGACTCAGATTTAGTTCTCGGGAATTCTAGCCCAAACTCTTTATCACAACGCTTAGATATATCACTAACAGAAACAACACCTTCAATAGGTAAGGAAATAGTTCTGACTAACCTTTGCAGCTTATTGGCCCTCCGAATCATACTCTTTGGATCAAAAACCTATTGGAAATATTTAGCATCAGGATTGCTCCTTGTGTTGGTTCTTCTGGCTGCCAGTATTTTCCAGTGGAATCACCTTCCAAAATTTTCGAGTGGAGTCGCTAGAGCATGTACAACCGGTATGTGTCTATGACTGACTGCTCAACTAGGTCGTAGAACTAGGACAATGCCATTTTCCCAAGGAGATAATAATGATTATTCCCCGGCAACGACGCCAAGATGTTATCACCCAATAATTTTCCTATGGTTGTGGTAGAAGAATAATCAGGGTAACCATTTCAAACCAATATTTAGACTGTATTCTAGCCTATACAGTTAGAGTGGGATATCTCTTGTCACAGGGTCATTCACATACACATTTGGATTTAAACACATGTTTCAAAGGCTAGATTTATGAGGGGAAGGGTTGTTTGGTTTTTAAAGGGTGTAAGACAAAAAAACAGACACAACCATGGGAAATGTAGTAAAAAACTAAAACTTTCAAGGACTTACAACAAAAATGACTAGTGATAACCTTCACAGTCTAAGGCAAAATAGGTGTTAGTATTCAACATAATATCTTCAAAGAGATGGTAGGGGGAAATGAAAAGAAGTCTGTTTCAAGGAATTATGCAACCGGTACGGACACCGCTTGTTCCTCTACCCTGTATGATGCAAGTGTAGAACAAAAGAAACACAACGACATATCCTTTCCCTAGATAATCAATTTAATCAACATGAAACTAAACTCATACCTCAGATCTGTCTGTTCTTTGTCTTTATTCCAAATTCCTTCTTGCAATATTCAGTACCTACAAAAGAGATCAAAAGACAAAAACATGAGATGAGAGTATCATGAAAAATTAATCATCTATGTTAGTGATTAAGGGGTGTAACAACATTTAAATGATATTAACACACATTAAATATGGGAAAGGGGAACACTTTTGTATTGATAATAAAAGAGAGTAAAGTTACAACCATAATGTTAAATTTTCATATGCTAAGCTAGATCATTAGTATTTCATTTCAATTTCATAACAAAAGCATATAAACAGGATCACTGAAAGATAGACAAGCACAACCATACAAAAGGAGAACACAAATATTTATCCTAGGAAAACCCTAAAGGGAAAAACCCAGCAAAAGCTTCCTCAATATAGATGCCCCAAAAGATAAAAGATAAAACCAACAAGGAGATCAAAGCCTGATCCTCCTCCTTCTCCAACTACTTCTCTTCTCCACTAATGCACTACACAAGTGAGAGTGCGTGTGTCTCAAATGAGGAGCACCACACCTCTATTTATATTCATCTGTTCACTTGAATTAACTCATCCGACATGTAGGCTCGAGTTACACATGTAGGCTCAAGTAACCACACTGGGGTGCTAATGACCCACCTTTACAAATAGAGGGGACAACCTCATGACTCTTATTAGTTCTTCCAATTAGAAGCATCGGGGTACAATATAATACAAGTGGTTCTCCCAGTAGGACCATCGGGGACCACAAAAGATACATATAGAATATTATTCAAAGTTACAATATTTCAACACTCCCCCTTAATGAGAAGGGTATTCTACAACAAAATCAACAACAACAATAGTAGGAGAGGACATCATCAACATCATTAGGGTAACACATCTATAAATCATTGGAAGCTTTTCAACATCATATAGTCTTCGTCTTCAATATTTGACAATAGCAACTCTTTAATCAACATCAACATCTTTTGACCTTTTAATCAGCAACATCTTCAACACTTTGATCTTTCGATCAACACCATCTTCAGCAACATCTTCAACACTTAGACCTTTCGATCAGAAGCAACATCTTCAGCACTTTGACGTTTCAATAAACAACATCTTCGGCACTTTGACCTTTCGATCAGAAACATTTTCAGCATTTTGATTAGTAACATCGTGATCAGCACCATCATCATACTTCAACTCTTGAACAGAATCATCATCATCATATTCTGATCTTTTGATCAGTATGTCGTCATCATCACATACTGATCATCATGATCGTCACACTCTGATCTTTCGATCAGTACATCATCATCATCATACTCTTGATCGTTCGATCAGTACATCATCATCATACTCTGATATTTTGATCAGTACATCATCATCATCATAAAAACATCATCATCATGAAAACATCAACATCATTATGATCAAAACATTCAACATCATCAAAACATCAAAATATCATCATCATCACACTTTGATCTTTCGATCAGTACATCATCATCATCATAAAATCATTATCATCAAAACATCAACATCATCAAAACATCAATATCATCATCATCAAAACATCAACATGATCCTTCCTTTCGGAATTACGGGATCAACATGTCTGTGGTACTCAGACGATCCTTCTTGTCGGAATTATGGGATTTAGGTCTTTATGGAGTTACTAATTATTCTTCCTTTGGGAATTACGGGATCAACACATTTGTGGAGCTCAGACAATCGTTCCTTTCGGAATTACGGGATCAAGTCTTTACGGAGCTACTAACGATCCTTCCTTTCAGAATTACGGGATTTAGGTCTTTACGGAGTTGCTAATGATCCTTCCTTTCAGAATTACAGGATCAACACATTTGTGGAACTCAGACAATCCTTCCTATTGGAATTATGGGATCAACACATCTGTGGAACTCAGAAAATCCTTCCTGTTGGAATTACGGGATCAAGTCTTTACGGAGCTACCAACGATCCTTCCTTTCAGAATTACGGGATTTAGGTCTTTACAGAGTTACTGACGATCCTTCCTTTCGGAATTACAGGATCAACACATCTGTGGAACTTAGACAATCCTTCCTATTGGAATTACAGGATCAATTCAATGATACTTCCTTTTGGAATTACAATATTTAGGTATTTACGGAGTTACTAATGATCCTTCCTTTCAGAATTACAGGATCAACATAGTTGTGGAACTCAGACAATCCTTCCTATTGGAATTACAGGATCAACACACGTTCTTGAGTACCGAAGTCACCGGATCCATTCTGAACCGAAGTTCAAGGATGATACAATCCTACCACATTCACGGGGATCGAAATCTCTGGATGCATTTTGAAGCGAGGTTCAGGGATGATGCAATCCAACCACATTCACAGGGACCAAAATATCTGGATACATTTTGAAGCTAGGTTCAGGGATGATGCAATCCACCACTTTCACGGGGGTGAAGATCTCTGGACACATTTTGAACCGAGGTTCAGGGATGATGCAATCCACCACTTTCACGGGGGCCAAGACCTTCGGATACATTTTGAACCAAAGTTCAAGGATGATGCAATCCTACCACATTCATGGGGGCCGAGACCTCTAGATACATTTTGAACCAAAGTTCAGGGATGATGCAATCCCACCACATTCACGAGGGCCGAGACCTCTGGATACATTTTGAACTGAAGTTCAGGGATGATGCAATCCCACCACATTCACAAAGATCGAAGTCACCGGATCTATTTTGGATAGATTTCCCAGGATGATACAATCCCTCTTCATTCTCGAGGAACGAGGTCATCGGATCACTTTTGGACAGATGTCCCGGGATGATACAATCCCTCTTCATTCTCGAGGACCGAGGCCACCGGATTACTTTAGGGCAGATGCCCAAGGATGATACAATCCCACTTCATTCTTGAGGACCAAGGTCTCTGGATCACTTTAGGGCAAGTGCCCAGGGATGATACAATCCCACTGCAACATCACTACTCCCCCTTTTGAGGAAGGTATTTTCGAACAACACCAAGCTTGTCTCGAAAGTGTTCGAACTTTATCCGAGACAGAGGCTTCATCAACACATTACCATCTAAACCATCATCATCTACATCTTCAGTATGTGAACACTGAACTATCACCATCTGTATCTCCAGTATGTGAATACTGAAAGCATCATCTATATCTTCAGTATGGGAATACTGAAACATCATCATCTGCATCTTTATCTTGTATGTAGAAATATCAGATTTCTATGTGTTATGATGGAACACAGGGTTCTCTGTTATCAAAACTCTCGTTATCACATAGAATCAATGTAGTATCCATCTTCAGGTCAAGGAGACATGATATCAGCTTCCAAAGCCATATGGCTTCACAACTTAGCAGAGCAATCTGTTATGTATTCTACTTTTGTTGAAACACTGGACTGTTTCCTTCTAAACCATGAACTCATAGCAGACCCCAAACAAAAGCATATACTTTATGTGCTTTTCCTGTCTGAGATACTTCCAACCCAATCTTCATCTGTATAGCCATACAATCTGTAGTCATGGCTACCATCATAGTATAGACCAAGGTATATAGTCCCTTTCAGATATCTCATCACATGTTTTGCAGCTACTAGGTGAACCCATCTTGGTTGAACAAGATATTGACTTAAGGTGTTCACAGCAGAACAAATGTCTGGTATGGTATTTTTTAAGTACATCAATGACCCAATGATTTGTCTGTAATGAGTCACATCTACTAACTATGATGAGTCATCATATAACAACTTCAGGTTGGAGTCCATGGGTGTGGCCATGGATTTGCATTCCAACATATTTAATCTCTTCAATATCTCTACCGCATACTTTCCCTGGTTGAGAAATATTT
>LPNX010441958.1:570535-588999 GCA_001517045.1 Pseudotsuga menziesii
TCAAATCCATTTGTAAGATACCACATGCTTGCTTTCTGGTTTGAGTACTATATCCCAAACATCATCATAAAATCTTCCATGAGTTCGTCTTGTCAGATCATCAACATATCCTAGTATTATACATTCAACTTTGAAGGTTGGAACCCACTTTACTCTTGGTAAAGTCTCGATCCATCAGGAAGCTGTCCATCATGTCGTACCATGTCGAACTCAGATATCTTCTGTAGTCACTCCCCCTGAAGTGGAGTATTATCTTCCTTCTTCATTCTGTATAGGTGATTCTATGCTTGATATATACTGGTTAATAGAGTATGTCATGTCATAGTCTATTCTTTCTAAGGAAAATCATGATTCTTGCTTTGTACACTTGTTCTTGCAGATCCATATGGAAGATACTAAGTACTTCCCTTTATGTCTCGAAATCATATCATATACATCATTCCCCATAATCAACTATTATTCTTTGCTCATAGCTTCTTTCATAGCATTTTTTTTCCATCTTGAGTTATCTCTCATACCCATGGTGGTCTTCATCCTTCGAGGTGGATCTACTGCTCTTTGAATCTATTTCTTTTGTCATGGTGTCTTTGACCCTAGGAGCTTCAGATTCATGTTTATTGAATTGTCATCACTTGTTCTTTGGAACAAGTCTCATCCTTCTTTTCTTTTAGGAGGTTGTACAGGACCTTTCCTACAATTCAAATGCACCAGTTGCATGGTTAGAACTACATATGCATAACAACAAATTCTTATGCATCATGCAACTATTTAGCCAATACAACATTCATCCATATCTCACAGAAACTTTTTATATGCCTTCCATCTCTACCATGACATCATTGAGATTGTGCACTAATCCAATATGTCAGCAAATAGGTTTCATTCTAGATAAGTAACAATGGACATTTGTATAGAACCATGAGCTACTTACCCATCACATGCATGCAAAAACACATCAATTGAATATAATCAAATGCATAACAAAACAATATCATTAAATGACAATTGAATACTTATCTTTTGTTTGTTTCATGGGTAGACTCCTTCTTGATCGTTCTGCTTCATCATCTTCTTCATCCATGAAATCATCATTTCTTATCAAATGATAAGATGGATAAGAGGTTTGTCAAGAATTGAGTTCTTCATATTCCTCATCGCTTGAGGGATCTTCTTTGAATGGTGAGAGCTTGATCTTCAATTTGCTCCCATCTTTCTTCTTCTCTTTTTATGAGACGAGCTTCTTCTTCTTCCCAGAGTCAACTGAAAGTAATCACTTCCTTTTGGCACACATTCCTCACATGAATGAATCCCATGATCATGGGAGGCCATTCTCTACTTCTTCTTCTACCGCTTCAAGATGTTATGCATTCTGGATCTTCACATTCTTCAACCGTTTTCTCAAATCCATCTTCTGAATTATGTTCTTATCTTCAAATAGCTTGATCAAGGAAACAAACATCTTCGGTGTCTTTAGAGAAGACACTTGTGGTACAAGTTGATCCGTGATTGAATCAATAATGATCTTCTTGGCCTTGATCAAGTTCTTCTTGTGTAAGGCTTTGAGGCTCATCTCCCTCTAGAACTGGAACCTCTCTACTCATGTAGGTGTCCAATTCATTTTCTTCAGAGAGATCAAATACTTCCATTCTTGGAAGTTTTCAACTTCACCAATCTTATCATCAAGATGATGTGATAGATCACTTTGAAATGAGAACCTCAAATGCAAATAGCAAAAGATTATATCTTACCAATTTGAGGTGTCCGTCTTGCTTCCGAAGCTGGCTAATCTAGGGTTTGTCAGAGAAACCCTAATTTTCAAAACTTTGAATCTTTCATTATTGATTGGATAGAAAGATATATCTCTTCAAATGGAGCTGTCCAATGTACTCCTTTTCTAAAAACAGTGGAGGGAAGCTCCCGGAACATGAAGCCCTAGTTTTCCAATTTCTTCTGCAGAAATTCCTATTACTGTTTCTATGATATCTCAGAAATTAATGCTTCTCTATGTCTGAAATTTTTCACTGAGGTAACCTCGCATGTCCCTGATCCAACACCATATGTTTCATCAGAATTGGTTTCACCAATTGGGATTTATGATCATTTTCCCAAGGTGACCTGTTACAGGACTTTTCCGAATAGTGAAGTTGTACAGCATGCCACATGTCACTGGTTCATCTTCAAGTTTGGAAATTTAGACCACAGAAAGTAAAGTCTATTCAATTTTTGGAACATCTTTAGGAATTCCATTTGGACCTTTGTATCCCATGCTACAACAATTCTCCCCAGGTGTCCTGTTTAGGGATGAATTCTGGAAGAGGCTGGAACCCTAACTTGGAGGGATCATATCTCCCCGAACATAGAGAATCTGAAGCTGAATTGTGGACACAGTGTAAATCAAGATTTTATATTTGGCCTCTGTAATTTTCAACTCCTGAGCCTTATCCAATCTCAGGATATAGCAAATGTACCAAAACTTAGTAGTTTTAGTATTTAGGGTTTTTCTAGATCGGGGTCAAACTAGGGTTTGACTTTCCTGGAGTTTCACCCAACCAAATTTCTTGATCCCGGTCTCTAAAATTTGATTTTTATGAGGAGAAAAATCCTATTTTGGGCTCACTCAAAAATTCTTCTTCTGTAGAAAGACCTAATTTTCCGCACCAAAACTGAAAATGCTCGGAATCAAATTCTGCTTTGACAGAAAGATGCACCCTTCAATGGAGAGTCAGTCTAGCCTTCTTTTGTTGATCGATCATGGATAGAGACCCAAAAAATAAGAAGCCCTAGATTCTTTAGCTGCACAATGTCTTCTTTCAGGGTGGCTCTGATACCATGTTAAATTTTCATATGCTAAGCTAGATCATTAGTATTTCATTTCGATTTCATAACAAAAGCATATAAATAGGATCACTGAAAGATAGAAAAGCGCAACCATACAAAAGGAGAACACAAATATTTATCCTGGGAAAACCCTAAAGGGAAAAAGCAGCAAAAGATTCCTCAATATAGATGTCCCAAAATATAAAAGATAAAACCAACAAGGAGATCAAAGCCTGATTCTCCTCCTTCTCCAGCTACTTCTCTTCTCCACTAATGCACTACACAAGTGAGAGTGTGTGTGTCTCAAATGAGGAGCACCACACCTCTATTTATATTCATCCATTCACTTGAATTAACTCATCTGACATGTAGGCTCAAGTTAATCATGTAGGCTCGAGTTACACATGTAAGCTCAAGTAACCACACTGGGGTGCTAATGAACCACCTTTACAAATAGATGGGACAACCTCATGGCTCTTATTATTTATTCTGATTAGAAGCATCGGGGTACAAGATAATATGAGTGGTTCTCCCGGTAGGACCATCAGGGACCACAAAAGATACATATAGAATATTCTTCGAAGTTACAATATTTCAACACATAAAGCCTTGATGTTTCTAGCTTTATCCTCTACAACATATCTACAATCCTTCACACTTACAACAATCTCTTCACACATAAGCTCACTCTATCTTACATCTAAACCAGATCTCATTCCAACAGCATAAGGGTGATTTTTTTGTCCTCCCCTCACTCACTCCATGAAGGCTTCATTTATAGGCCAAAAATTATGAGATTCACTTGGGGAATGGATAGGAGGTGATCCCAACATGTGAGGAAGGAAAATGCCACCTCTCCCTAGATAGTAGGAACCAATTCCATGGAGGATTTCGCAAGGAAGTTTCTAGAATATTCTTTTTTTCAAGTTTTAGGTCAACCAACGCACTTGAATTAAGGTGAAATAATGCCGATGCTTTTTACTCACAAAGGGGAAGCACCGATGGTGCCCACTGCCAAAAGACAAGTAGGAGCCGACGCACTTTTCTCCATTGGACAGAGCACCAACGACACTCTATCATAGCTGAAAAACAATGCTGATAATCCTAGGGTTGCAAAAAAGTCACCAAAGGAATCTCAAGCTAAGATTTCTGAAGGGCCATTAGGAACAAGTGGATTTTTCAGGTGCAACAAAATCCCCCCCAAAGTATGATGCTAGAAGGAAGTGATAGTTGAAATATTTTTCTAGACATCAATTCGGTATCAGAGGCAACAAGAGATGAGATTTACAACTGACATAAGACCAATAATTGACTTGTCTGAATTAACCATGGCTACGGACCAATACAATGCAGATCCATGATGATGATCATGTCATGGCTACCAAGAATACACTGTAGATCCATGATCTAATGAGATAGAGAGCGGAATATGGCTACGGAACATACAAAGTAGATCCATGTCATTCGAACCTAGTATGGACATAGCCACCAAACATACAATGTGGATCGATGTCATGACTCGAAATAATCTTCCATCATAACCTAAGGATAGGAAATTATGTGGATGAAGCATAACCGCTCAGGTTCTTCATTCCAATCCCCAACCGATACGATTCTAACCATGTGAATAGATGTATTGATGTCGAAAAATATGGTAGAAACCACTTGACTACCAGTCATTGATGTAAACTGTTAACAAGTGAGAGGGAAATCACCATTAATTCCAATGATTCCCAAGGTATCTTATTACATTATCCCAAGTGTGAATAGATGTTTTGAAGCTGAACACTTAATAGAATCTTTTAGTCATAGATCATTGATGAAAACTTACTGTTGAAAGCGAGTAAACTTGCCATTGAGGCACATAGGATTCAAGGTACTTGAATAGGTTTCTAAGTCTAATTCCCAGATGATGAGTTGAAGTCGACAAGAATAGACTCATCAAAGGAGGGACATGATGTTTCCCCCATCATCGACATGAAACATGGAACAAAATGTGATTTTTGAAATGATGAGACAACCATGAATCTGACTCAGACATGAACGACTTGGTCAGAAGGTAAAGTTACTGATGAGTTGAATTTTAGAAGAGACATCATTTGAACAATTTGCGGCATGACACATGACTTGGCAGCAATATTGACTTGAAGAGACCGAAACCAAGTGTAATGGAAGGAATATGATGAAGCATTCTTTGAATTGACTCAAAGGAGTAAGGTGACTCATGAAAGTGTATTGACTCAGAGACAAGTTGAATAACCAACTATTTTGATATGCAAATGCAAATATGTGACATGTTCAAAGGTGGACTGTAAAATACCAGAAATACAAATGAAAAACATTCCCTTTTCCCTTAATTTCCCCATCTTGAAAGATGAGTGCCTCTTTTTGTTTTTACGAGTTCAAAGAGGGTAACAGACACTCGTTGTATCTCATCAAGTGATGAGTCCATTATCACATCTTTTATGAACCTGAGAAAGGAGAGGTTCGTTCCCAGATAGGGTCCTTCATTGTTTAATTTCATGAGTTCGATGAAAGTGAAATCAATATCATTCATGTTTAGAGAGTCTGAATGAAGATACAAGAAGACTCCAAAGGGGCCCTTTTTCGTAAATTTAGTCCCTAAGGCCCAAAAAAGTATAAAATAATGCCTCAAAGAAATATTGTGTCTGATATCAACCAGAGTGTTTCTTTTTCGTAAATATCCCTAATAGATCCTAAAAAGAGCTAATATACCATTGACTAGTCGACCGTTGTGATACTTTACATTCATGAACGTAACAAGTTCGCTTGGAAATATTTTTGTGTTTTTAAGGAGACTGAAAAGAGCTTAAATATAACTCCGTAACATGTTCTTTTTTTCATAAAGCCAATTTTTATGAGTCTGAAAAAACAGAAAAAGTGGAGTCGACACTCTTTTACTGGTCGTTTAATGAGCATGGAAAAGTGTAAAAAACGCTCGGTACTTTTTCATTTCCACTCCAAGCATGAAAAAGACAAAAGAGCTTAAATCATAGCCACGAGCTGTATAGATTTGACCTGGAAGCTTAAAAACATATTAGAACCATTTTGACCATTTCCACAATAAAACTATAGGAAACAAATAATAAAACCCATAATATTAAAGTAACTTNNAAAAATAAAAATGTCCAAAATTACTATAAATAGAAGCAAATAGTAAAAAGTTTTTACCATTTGGAGAAAGTGGAGTTGGAGGGAAAGGAGAAAAACTTTGTTTGTTGATTCCAGGTGTTATGGTACGCCATTTCTTGAGCTGCTTGGAACAGGTAAATTCCAAGGCCCTTCCCTTTCATTTCCACGGTGGTATTTTGTTTTTGACTAGAAATTTTGGGTTTTTTAGGCGTTCTTCAAGCCCAAATTGCGCATGGGTCGATGCTATTTTTCTTTTGTCGGGGAGATCAATGACGCTCTATCATGCTCGGAAAAGGGCACCATAGGCGCTCTGTCCACAGTCGACAGGGACGCCTAAGGGCGATGCTCTGTTGTGTTGGGATAGAGGTTCCTAAGGGTGATGCTCCATAGTGCTGGGATAGAGGTGCCATAGGCGCTCTGTCCACAGCCAGCAGTAGCACCGAGTGCTCTGTCTGTGTAGAGGAAAAGTGTCGAGCTAGGGAAAACCCAAAAACACTATGTTTTATCCATCAAAAATTATTTTTTATGTTTCCTCCACGTGTGATGTGAGTCTAAATGTGTGTTGACAACGTCTTGCAGGTGCAAGGAGTATCTTCACCATGGTAATATGGAAGGAGCGTGAGCATGAAATAGAGGATTTCCAATCTGTCATTGACCTAACCACTATATAGGCCCTACTAAACTATGGGTTGCTCAAATATTTCAGGGTGCCAGGCATGAGAGCCTATGTGCGTGTCTTGGAATATATCATCGACAAGTGGGACCCAGATCAACAATATTTTGTGTTCAGGACCCACACACTGACCATTGATATTGAGGACATATACTTTCTGACTGGGCTGTCTCGAAGAGGGAGACAAGTGGTTCTATCCGGCCCACGGGGTGGTGATTTTTCCTTGGATGACATGATCGATAGATACTGTTCATTAGGGACTCATGCCCAATCCAGGAAGCTCCCTATCAAATGGATAGTGGACCATCCTTTGAGGAAAGTGGTTTATACCATTAGGAAAGTTGTTGGGATTAGATCAACTCACCTTACTACTATGGAACACATGCTATATGCCCTAGAGTGTATGAAACCTAAATCTTCAACTGGTGCGAGGGCATACTAGTCATCTCGAAGGATCAGTTGAACAAGAGAAAGTAGGGGCAGCTCAAACAATTTGGATATGGAGTTGTGATAGTGTCTTTCATCCTACAAGAGGGTGCCTCACATGAGACCTCAGGTGGCCGTGAGTAGGCTAGATGATGAGGATCCTAGGATACTCATATGGGTTTATTTCAGGGACCGTCACAGTGGTGGGGGTTCCAAGGTAGTCTATGGATCCGTATTCTTTTGTTGGTTGAGGAACCAGTTACTCATGATCTAGGATTATGCCTACGAGGGTGCATAATTCCGTGAGGGACCAAATCTTCCAATACTTGAGGGAGAGGAGTGGGATGAATGAGGTAAGAAAGACTCTATCAACTGTGTTTTTAAATTTTGAATTTATTTGATTTTTATATTGTAATGCTGAGATAAGTGAAAATGATTTGGGCAGACATTGGTCCTGCCCGTACGGCTAGAGCGTCGCCTATTGAGAGGTGGGTAGTAGTCAGAGACATGGTAGTTTATCTCTTTGAGGCTGATGAGGAGATCAGAGATATTGAGGAGAACTTGTAGCATTTGACTGTAGGGATTCCCGATGTCTCCAATGATGACCTACCCAGGCACTACCAACATCAGGCTATAGGAGTCTCAGGATGGTTTTCTAGGCTACTCCATAGAGTGGCTCAGACTATTATGTGCTACCATGAGCACCACTGTGATGACTAGTCCATAGAGACTTTCCACTTTTTGTATATGTATTTATACCGAAAGCTTCAAAGCTTCAGTTTTTCTTTGTATATGTATATTTTGAACTATGACATTCCTAGACTTTGGGGGCTTTGAAAACTCGATGTTTCAACCCATTTTTGTATCTCAGCTTCACACTTTATATATATATATTAAAAAACTTTATTTACATATGTGTGTGCAAAACAATGTGATGTGTGAATGTTTTCCTACTTATGAATTTAAATACACGTTCTTTATGTTATATGAACTTTAATTATGATCAATGTACAAAAAGGGACAAAATTAGTGAAGGAATCTGCCACAACATTCAAGTGTTTTAGAATTTATTGATACGTGACTTGCTCAAAATACTTTTCTATGAGCCTAACCATTCAGAATGTACGAAGGAGTAGAGGGTTCCAGACTGTGTAGACTTGATTTAGCTGTTGAACAACTAGTTCCGAATCTAGGTAAACCCTAATCTCCCTTACATTGTTAGCTAGGGATTCTGTCAACAATCCAATCACCGCATAATATTATGCGAGAATGTTGGTGGAGGGACCTAAACAAACACTCCCTGAACTCATCAGATCACCTGTAAGAGAGTACATTACCCAAGCCTCCGATGCAAGATTTAGCATGTAATGATTAGCACCGTTCGCGAATCCAGTAAAAGTGGTCATCTGTCCATTAAACATAGGACATACATAAGTAGGGTTTGTGAAAAACACATCTTAGATCACATGAAAAACCACACTTTTAATTCAAGACACACAAAAATCTATAAACAATATTTACAAAGAGCCTATGCTAGATCACCTAGGCATAATATCTTTTAAGGGTATCCCAAATGGAGTCCACTAACTCATACGCACCTTTTTCCAAGACACGAATGATAATGTAAGGCTCGTGCCACATAGTGACAGAGCAGGGTTGAAAATATCTGTCATACTGGGATTTCATCTACCATTTGTGTGCTTCATTAGCTAAAGCAGCATCATGACGAGTTTCATCAAGCTTATTCAAATACATAAATTGTTCTTCATCTATGGTGGTATTAGGAAAAATCTCCACATTGAGCTTTAGATAAGGAATTTTGCATTATATCGGGAGAGTAGCCTCAAGTCCGTACACCAATTGAAATGGTGTGAAATGAGTAGAGGTCTTCACAGTAGTCTTGTAGGCCTAAAGTGTATAAAACATTTGCAAATGCCAATTTGGTTTGGCCTGCCCTACCATTCTTTGAAGCATGGTTTTTAAAACTTTATTGATCGCTTCAACATGCCCATTAGCCTGAGGGTAGTAAGGCATAGAGTTATCATGTCGAAACCCTAATTTTGTACTCAGTTCTACTATCATCCTATTCTGGAAATGTGACCCATGGTCAGTCACAATGGCCCTAGGAATCCTGAACCTAGCGATGATATGGTTAAATAAGAACAACGCAACTGTTTTTCCATATTCGGCATATGTGGGCATAGCCTCAACCCATTTTGTAAAGTATTCCACAACCACAATAATGTATCCATGCCCCCTGGCTGAGATAGGCCTACAATGTATGAAGTCTATGCCCCATTTTGAAAAAGGGCCAACCGCTACGACAGGATGGAGCAGAGCAGGATGGGTGTGCTTCTTAGTTGTAAACATTTGGTAGGGCAATCATTTCTTGATAGTTTTAATACAGTCTTTGAAAATAGAATGACAAAAATACCCGTCGCGCAAGATCCTTTGGGCAATATCCAAACCAGAGAGGTGAACACCACAAGCTCTAGCATGGCAATAATTCAAGACGATTTCATCTTCTTTGTGGGTGAGACAATGTCGTAATATAGAATCAACACCACAACGGTATATGGTATCATTTAAAATAAGGTAAGACTTAGATTGGTGGTGGATACGATGACGTTCATCGTGAGTTGTGTTGGGCTGATATCATTGAGTTTGGAGATAGAGAATGAAATCTCCATACCAAGGACCAGTCATTCTAATGAGATCCAGTGTGAGTATTTACCCCCAAGTACCTGTCGAGTCAAGAAATAATACATGGGGTTGGAATCTACGTAGTTTGTATTTGTGTGGAGCAGGATGTAGTGACAAAACTTATGGACCACAATGAACGTGGCCAGAGTGAGTTTCTCCACATGCAATTACCAGGTTTCAGATTCAAGAAGACTCTTACTAACATAGAAGATCACATGTTCATGGTCATGTTCATTAGTTTGAACTAGGAACACACCAATGGTCGACAAGGATGCAACCACACACAGGGAATAATCACGTGTATAATTAGTGGTTGCAACACAGGTGCATGTGTGAGAGCATGATTAAGATTGTTAAATGCATGCTACTAAGTCATCCCAAACAAAAGGGGTATCCTTTTTTAATAGCCACATGAATCCATGTGTCTTTTTTGCATAGTTACAGACCAAAAGACGTAAAAAGTTTGCCTTCCCTTGCAAACTTTGGAGTTCTGTCACATTAGTGGGATCGGGTAGGGCCAAGATGGGTTCAATATTTAAAGGGTCAATACAGATACCATCCTTGGACAGTATGAAGCCAAGCGGTCGACCAGTTTTGACACAGAAAACACATTTGTGAGGGTTCAAATGAATGTTGAAATGATGACATCTAAGAAAAATAGCTCTCAAATGATCGACATGAAGATTCCACCGCTTGGAATGAGCAAGAAATTCATCAAGATAGGGCTCCAAAACATGTTTGATATCATGAAAAGCATACGACATGGTGCGTTGAAACATGGCGCCAACATTTTTCAAACCAAATAGGAGTTTGCAGTAGGTGAAGGTCCCCCATGGGCATATGAAAGTTGTCTTATGTCGATCTAAAGGGAGAATTTCAATCTAATTATAGCTGGAAAATCCATCCATGAATAAAAAGATGACAATTCCGTTATAGTTGTCGATAATTTGATCGATGTAAGGGGTAGGGAAATTGTCTTTTGTACAAGCCCGATTCAAATCCCTAAAATCGATACAAACCCTAATAGTGCCCTGCGTTTTGTTCACAAGGACTATATTGGACACCCATTCAGTCAAGGGCACGGGGTAAATAAAACCAAACCTAAGAAGTTTTTCAAATTCCTCCTTAATGGCTGTTGCTTTTCGTGGATGTACCTGGCGTAATTTTTGGCGAACCGACTTGGCACCAGGGTAGGTTTTAATATCATGGACAACAATGGAGGGATCAATCCCTGGCATCTCTTTGTAATTCCAAGCAAAGGCATCTCTAAATTCCTTGAAAAAGGCCGTATATGACTGAACCTCATAAAGGTGAAGAATTCTGGCTTATCTGAACAATCTCTGAAACACTGGGTTTCACGGAAATGTCCACCAGAATGGTTTTGGTAATATTGCATAAATTACCTTTAGATTCAACCCCACGTATGAGGGTTGGGAATTGAGGGTCCGTGACTATCTCAGATGAAACCGCAGACGTGAATTGCTCTTCTACCATATGTCAAGGGGGAAGGAAAGAAGATCTATGGTGATAATATTCCCAAGGAATATCCTCTAGGGACATAACTTCCATGATGGATTCATCATAGGGAAATGTATGCGAAAGATAATCAAGAGATGGGGGGGCTGTTTAGACAATATGGTAGGTGATATGGATCTGAGGCCACCAACAAATGGTCATTGATGGTGGGGTTGCTGGTGGTTTGAATGGAATTATAGACTTCCTCTAAAGGAGTAAGTGATGTTGGTTTAGCAATAGAATTTCCTTTGTCTATGATATGGGTAGAAATAATATTTATAGATCCAGTTTGCGGGGCAGGAGGAGGATTTGATAAAGGAAAGAATCCCATGAGAGAAGAGTCTTTAATGAGGCCTACTCCGATGTTTTGATACTATGGGGTAGCTAGACATGGAACGTTGTTTGCATCATTTGTAATTGAATTTGGTGTGATTAAATATAACTGATCTATCGTAACAATCCTTCCTTGGAATGGGAACTGGAAAATCTGAAAGATAGATGATGCTACAACTTGCATAGCATAGAACCAGTTGCGACCTAGGACTAGGTTGTAATCCAAAGGAGTATCAATGAATTCAATATGAATGGAAATTGATTTAATCCCCAGTTATACCTGGAGAGAGGGCAGTAAACCATATGGTTGAAATCCATGACCATCAAAGGCCTTGAGTGTAGTAGGTGAATGATTAATCTCAGGAGAACCAATGGCTCACCAACAAGACAGGGACATGACCGAAGTAGAGGCTCCATCATCTAGTACAGTATGATGAATAGTCTTCCTAATGGCCTTGGTAGACAATTGGAAAGCCAACTGATGTGATATCCTAGGTTTAAAATCATCCAGTTTGAAAGCAATGATGTTACTATTTTCAGGAACCATGGCTCAAAGTGCTGTTAGCAGGTTTTTTTGCTATGTGGGACAAATTTGGAGTATTTCTAGGGGTGACATAGCACATGGTTCCTGGGAAAAATATTCTACAATATTATAATATTGGCCGACATGTGCATTAGGATTGATAACCGACTTACAAAGGGTACTCTTGGGTGGGCTAAAAATTGTATCAGGCATAGGTTTTTCGATATGAAGATCATTGCTTAGAGGAGGTGTGGAAGCTGAAGGTTTTTCAGATGGAACCTCATCAGGTTTCTTCTCTAGAGGAGGGTCACAACTATGTGCTCTTGTATTTAGGTTAATCATTTCACTTGACATCATTTTTACTTCATCAATAGATGAAGAAGGCCCATGCAAACATTGATAATCAATCAACCGCTATTGGGTGGGGAAAGGGTCTCCAAGAACTGTCGAGGTGGGTGAAATTTTCAAAAAATTGTTAATTTCCTCTCGATGAGGACATTATTTGGTGAAATGATCACCTCTATAGATTAGGCAGGGTTACTTTACCTTTCTCTTATTTTTGGAATAAACATCAAGATTTTGTGGTCTATTACCTTCTTGTTGACTACCGAATTTTTTCAATTTGTTTTTACCTTTATTTTTTCCACTGGAAGATTCAGTGGATTGAACCACATTTACCTCGATGGAAGCAACAGGAGGGGGTGCAGTTTTGGGGGGTTGTGTTGGTTGGATTACTGGTGCGACGGGTTGAGTTTGCTTCTTAGTATATTTTGACGGTATTTGAGTTTGAAATGAACCAAGGATGCCATCTGCAGGTGGTTTAGTTGCAGGTCTTGATGGGTCCGATGTGGGATGAGGAGCATGTAGATTAAGTCATACAAAGTATCTAACTGGGAATAAACCAAGTCTAAGTACTGAGCGTGACGAATAGATTTCTCCTCCGTAACAACGCCTCCCATGAAACATCTCTAGCAATAGGGGGAAGTAAATATATTGTGAACCAATCATCAAGTAAATAGTTAGGAATAGGGGCCTTGATTAACCTACATCTTTGTCTCCATTCATGGATGTAATCGAAGATATGTGTTGAGGTATTTTTTCGAAGCGAGGTTAACAGTTTTGTACCTGTCTCATTCCAGATTGGTAGTTGAAAATGAGTTAAAAATGCCATTTCTAAAGCATTAAAATACCAGAAAGAGTGTTGTGGTAGCTCTATATACCATTTTGCAGCAACTCGTGTGAGGGTTCTCTGAAATAGCCGTAGACGGATTGAACCTTCCATTAGATAATTCGATGAACACCATAGATTAAAAGTCATCACATGGTTCTTAGGGTCTTCACTGGGTTTGCTGTCAAATTTTGGTATATCCGGAAGTAATTTGAGCGAAATGGCAGGCCAGGAGGGATTGTGATGTATAGGATCGTTAATCAATATGGACAGATCTAGCAGATCTAATGTAGCCAAGAATGACAACTGTTGATTGGGTTGAGGATATTGGTAATACTGGTATGGAATTTGCGGACCAGTAGGACCATAGGAAGATTGATAAATGGGGATAAACGATGCCCTCGCAGCTGGTTTATTTTGTGATTGGTTACTAGAAGTTCCACCAGGTGGTGGGAGACCCAAGGGAGGAGGGTTTCCATGTGGTGTTGGTGGTGGTACTCCGGGAGGAGGAGGTGGTGGTGGTACTCTAGGTGGGGGTCCTCTGGGTGGGGGTCCTCCAGATGGTGGACCTCCATAAGGTGGTCCTCTAAGTGGTGGTCCTCTAGATGGTGAACCTCTAGGTGGTGGTCCTTCAGATGGTCCACTAGGTCCTTTGGATCCTCCAGGTCCTCCGGATCCTCTAGGTCCTCCGGATCCTCCAGGTCCTCCGGATCCTCCAGATCCTCCAGGTCCTCCCGATACTCTCGTGGGTCCTCCAGGTGGTGGGCCTCTAGGTGGACCACCATACCCTCCCGTAGTGTTTATGAAAGGTACTCCATAAGATCGAACATTAGAGCAATTCGGTTGTCCCCAAGGGACAAAGACATTTCCATGGCAGGGCATTCTGGGAGAGACTGTCACTGACGGTGCTGGTTGATAGTCTTGGTGAACCGTAGGTGGTTGATTCCTAGGATAAGTATATCACTAATAAAGTGGAGTAACAATAGGTTGGACCCATAAGAATCCTCCATGACCAACAAGAGCTACAACCGTAGTGGTATTGGCGGGAGGAATGTTTGCTGGTGGTGGTACTATAGGTAAGTTCTGCCCCATATCAGAAATAGTCCCTCCGGAAGATGATGGAACTTGTGCTGGGGTATTCCCTCAGGTATAGACACTATCAGAGAAGCTGAAACAGATGGGGAATTCTAACTGGGAGAGGGGGTCTAAACTGGATTATGACTAGGAGTCGGGGTCTGAATTGGATTCTGAGTAACCAAATTTTGGGTCAGTGATTCTGGAAGATGAGTTACTTGAGGTGGTGACAGGGCATGATACCCAGGTGGGGTTGTTACTGAAGGAATGGGAAGAGGAGAAATACTTCTCCTCCTCGAATTTTCTTCATTTTTCAATTCTTCTATGCGTTTGTGCAAATTCTCGATAGACTCTCGGAAAAACTCTTCATTTGACAGAGCATTCTCAAGGCGTCTCCTTAAGGGGGAAAGTATAGATGGATCTGGTTTAGTTATAGTAGTTCCATAATCAACAATAGACTGTCCTAGAGAGGTTCTCCAGAAAGGAGCATTTGGACTATATTCTGCTTCTACAACTTCATCAGGTGGGTGGTTGAATGTCAAAACAGATCAGCTAGCTTGACCCTCTATCGGAAACCGAAAGGGTGGGTCAGTCACAAGAGGCAGTTGGACCAAAGGATTATCATAAACAAATAAATCTTCTCTAGTTTCAGTAGCTATAGTATTTTCTATATGAGCATTAGCAGAAGCTGTTGTTCCATGGTTTCCCCTTCATGTCCTTCCATTGCAGGAGGAGAGTCAGGAGGTAAACCTTGCAATCTACGAGAACTCCTCGCAAATTTCTCAACCAGGGTGGTGGCTGAATTTTTATACCCTAGGTCAAAATGAAGAAAGACACACACAAACAAACCTACGGAATCTAAGGCTACAAGAAGACTTAAATGATAGGATGGGCTGAAGATAGCATATCTCACCAGGATTGTCAAGTTGTCACAGCTCATGATATACCATAGGGTCCAACAGTGAAATGCGACAAGGAAGATTGGGGCCATCCCTTGCCTAAACACCTGATTACCTGGATGGCACGTGCGTAGTAGCTCCCCGAGTGCTGTTCTCAGTGTATTTCTCCAACAAGATGGCCAAAGGGGTATTCTCAGATGGTTTGGGAATCCTAGTAGGGTCTCTTGATATATGCAAGGTGCGCGAGAGCTCAAATCCGTATTAGTGCTGTCTAATGCACAATTGTTTGAAAGGGTCCCTTCGATGTACCACTACTACATTTCGACCCAAAATCCGACGGCGCGTGGATTTCTTTTTTTAAACCTACCAAAAATCACAAAGATACATTTTTTTTTGAAAAAGTGGCCATAAGCGTAGCTTAAGCGATGGCTAGTCTCATAAGCGTCACTTAAGCGACGGCTAGCCTCATAAGCGTCGGTTAAGCGACGGCGCCTTGAGTGAGTGGAAACTATCCTGCCTAGAAAAAAATTGATTTCAAGGATTCTATACCACGAGGTAACCCAGTTTGGTAGTGGAATAACTACAATGCTTCTGTCAACATGGCTGATTGAAGGCATCATGGATTATATTTACCTTGACACTAGCCTTGTTTGCTCAAACTAAGCTAAGCTTGTTAATGTCGATAGATGGGACTCGTGCTATGATGTTACTACATGCTTTTTCTATCAACATGACACATTTGACGTTGGCTTCATTGCCAACATAAAGTTGAAATTAGGAGATGGATGACATGTGGCATTGGTCAATGATCTAATAGGTCAAATTGTTGATGAGATAAAACGATTGATAAGTCAACAGTGTTATGGTCCAACAATTAATTGATGGTGGTGTCCCATCGCTGGCTCGAGGTCAATTCATGGAGGGATAGTGTCTTAGACATTGCATTTGATATCTAAACTAGAAAAATGAGTTATTATTTAAAAAAAAAAACTATTGATACTTTGAGATGGTTTTGAATGTCACCCAAAGTTATGACATTCATGGAGTCCATGCACTTTTCATATGCATTGTTATCCAATTGGGAATGAATGACAATTTTCCATCACTAGCTTGTGGTCATTTCATGGAAAGCTGGTATCTTATGGTATCTTAGACATTGCATTTGGCGCGTGGTCAATTCATGGAGAAATGGTATCTTAAACGTTGCAATGTCTCCACATCCATAAGGTTCCATACATGGAGAGATAAATTTTTTTTGTTTAAATAGAAATCACGTGCAATTCCCAAAACATATTATTATTTTTAACCAGAATCCAATCTTAACTTAATTTTAATATTTTCACAACTTTTCCTTCCATGGATCTTGAAATGGATGCCTATAATAATATATTGTTAAATTCAATGGTGGTTACCTAAATCACCCACCCCACCCTAGTTGAACAACTTTGAGCTTTTCTCAAATTGGAGACATGCCTTCGTGGGTAGGTGTTATTGGTCTTTATTTATTACCTAAAAAAATATTCAACCTAATTTAAGTTTAGGTGCCTTTTAGGGGGTGTTCAAGGATAATTTATTTATTAAAATATATGAAAATATCACATAAAATATAACATTGTGAAAGCCCAAACTATGATATAATACAAATTGAGTATGTAACAACTGGGCACATCGTGATCTAATTTGTCTGCAATGTATCCGTCATTAGAGTGAATTTCATTTAGTTTGAAAAGACGATTTCAACTTTGTGTGAGTGACAAACACAGAGGGAAGGGGGTGAGAGATCAGAAGAATTTTAGGGCGAAATGAGGTAAAACGATTTGATGGGCAGGCATACACAATAAAATTTCGACCTGGGTAATTCTAGCTTTTGCTGTTTTGGATTAAATCTGATTGTATATGTTCTGGTACATATACATAATGACAGCGACAGAGGGTCGGTAATGAGGGCACCTGTTGTGGATCCGATTGCATTTCCAGTGGTGGAATGCTTATATGAAAGGTGGGTTTTTCTCAGAATGGTGATTAAACTTTCTCTTCTGATTGTTTAGCAAGTGGTAGGGTTTTGAATTTTGGAAAACAGGACGAGATTTTGGGAGATCTGGAGCTTTCTATAGTTAGTCAAGGATTTTGACTCTGGGCAGCTATTGGATTTTGGGGCGTTTGGAGAAGAGGCAAGGAGAGATTTTGGAATTGTTAACAGAGAGATTGATTGGTGCTGGATCCGCTTGGGATCAGATATTCCTTCCTATGCTGATTTGGATAGACAGATAGAGCAACTGTTGGAATGCAAATATTTATCTGAGGCTGAGGTAAAGAGTCTGTGTGAACATGCCAATGTGGAAATCGGGGGTTGTTGTCTGTGAGCCAGTTACCTCTTGATATGGATAGGTCTCTACACCCTGAGATCAGGGATCGCACATTTATTTTGCAAGGAGAACATGTACATGCCAGTATTCAGAAGGTAAGCCAAATACTGATCTATGGAATATTCATAATCAGCTTGGAATCTAGTGCTGCTATATATTTTATGATGCTAATTGTATGCTTCTAATGCAAACATGTCAACTTCAGGTTCCAGCCTTAGTGTTGGATTGCGAGCCCAACATTGAATTCAGCAAAGACATCGAAGCAAAGCAAGGGAAAGAAAATTTTCACTGATTTGGTGTTTACGATTACATTATGGAATAAAATATTTGACATAAAGGAAAAGAGTCTTTTGACCTCTTTAAGAATTGAATTGCTTATAATAAACATGTTTAAGGTAGGTTTTTTCTTGCATATTTGGTTTGGTGATCCCAAAGATAAATGTTTGAGGGGAAAAGTGTTAAGGTCCATGCACATTTTTTGTAGCAATCCTCAGCCATATCTCCTTGACAAATGGACAAACCAGAAAGAGATGTTTAGTTGATTCTCTGCCTCTTGTTACAGAGGACGTTCATGCCATTCCTTAATCAAGTTGTCGTGAGTAGTCTTCCATGCAGCACTGGGGAGATGTCTTTGGCAAAAGTAGGTGCTTCCAAACCTTGTTCTCATTTGCTTCTAGCTATGCTTGTAATACGTTTGCTTCCCAGGAGGCCTATGATCACCTGAATTCAACCACATGTCGTACCCACCCTATCCAGTTTTTTAGTGATAGGGTTGTAGGGTTGTAGGCATTTATTGCCTAAGTGCATGAAATTT